>JAPSGF010000068.1:4078333-4097141 GCA_035772895.1 Perdix hodgsoniae
TACTAGCAATTGCTCGAGGGTGAAGTCTTTCTATGCTTACGTCTACAATTCCCAACATGGGAATTCTTTCTGCTTTGTTGAGTACACCCCAGTTTGTACTTGATCTAAGCTGTTCTTTAATTTCAGTGGGATTCCCAGAGTAAAATGCCTTGCCTAAATTACATGGGGTTTTGTTGCTAATGCATTATTTTTTCATAAATATGTGTAGCTGACAGACAAATTTCTGGCTTCTTCTCTTCTTTTTTACATTTCCTCCTGCTTTGCACCACATATGATGGAAAGTGAAAATCTCCAAATAACTGTTCCACTTTCAAACACTTTCACTTTGCATCCAAAACACAGGGCAAACTAAAGATGAGATAGAGAAAGATAGGGATCAAGTTTAAATACAGCACTTGGCAGTGTTTAGAAACATTTCTGAGTTGACAAAAAGGAGGGCAGATGGCCAACTTGGCTAAGCAGGAATCTTTTCCTAGAATTTAGGCGGAATAACAAAATGTATGAACACTGGAAGCAAGGGTGGGTGATACAGTATTATTACATAGATGCTGTTCACTGTTTTAGGTAGAAAACTTGTACAACCAAAGCTCAAATAGAGTTGAAGGAGGCCAGTACTATGGGGAACAACAGAAAGGGTTATTTTAAATATGCTAATAGAAGAAGGAGGACTAGAAAAACATTGATCTATTACTTGGTGAGGATGGTCCCATCACAAATATGGATATAGAAATAGCAGAGACATATAGTGCCTTAGAATCACACAATTACAGAATAATTTAGATTGGAAAATATCTTGAAGATTGTCAAATCTACCTATCCACCTAACAGTTAATTGTTAAAGCATTTTCCTAAGTGTCACATCCACATATCTTTTAACTGCATAACACCCCTGGGAAACATGCTGGAATGTCTAACTACCCTTTCTGTGAAGAAATTCTTGTTTTCAACCTAAACCTCCTCTGATATAACCTGAGGCCATTGTCTTACATCTTCTTAACTGTTACCTGAGAAAAGAGACTAACAGACTCCTTGCTGCAACTTCCTTTATGTAGTTCAGAGGACAATGAGGTCTCTACTCAACCTAATTTTCTCCAGAATAAACAGAACCATTCCCTCAGATACTCCTCATCTGTCTTGTTTTCTAGTCCCTCAGCAACTTCATTGCACTTCTCCGGGCAAACTCAAGCTACTCATAGAATCATAGAATTACTCAGGTTGGAAGGGACCTCAAAGATCATCAAGTCCAACTGCAGCCTAACCATAGTACCCTAACTCTAACAACCCTCTTCTAAATCATATCTCTGAGCACCACATCCAAACGGCTCTTAAACACCTCCAGGGATGGTGACTCAACCATCTGACTGGGGAGCCTATTCCAGTGTTTAACATCCCTTTCTGTAAAGAAGTGCTTCCTAACATCCAACCTAAACTTGCCTTGGAGCATCTTGAGGCCATTTCCCTTCATCATGTCACCTGTCACCACTGAGAAGAGACCAGCCCCACTCTCACTGTAAACGCCTTTCAGGTACTGGAAACTCAATATTATTCTTGTAATGAGGGTAGTATATTCAAGGTAGTTACACCAGTGCTGAATGTACAGAATCACAGAATCACAGAATCACAGAATGACCAGGGTTGGAAGGGAACTCAAGGATCTCCAACCCCCTGTCACATGTAGGGCCACCAACCTCCACATCTAACGCTAGACCAAGCTGCCCAGAGCCCCGTCCAGTCTGGTCTTGAACACATTCAGGGATGGGGCATCCACAGCCTCTCTCGGCAGCCTGTTCCAGTACCTCACCACTCTCTCTGTGAAGAATTTCCCCCTGACGTCCAACCTAAGTCTCCCCTCCCTCAACTTAAAACCGTTTCCCCTTATCCTGCAGTTATCTACCCTTTCAAAGAGTTGATTCCCACAGAGACAATCTCTTCCCTACTCCTACTGGCTGCGCTATTTCTGATATTTCTGATACAGACCATTGGCTTTCTTGGCCACCTGTCACGCTGCTGGGTAAAGTTCAGTGGGCTGTCAACCAACACTCACAGGTCATTCTCTGCTGAACAATATTCAAGCCACTCTTTCCCAGGCATACATGAGGTTGTTAGGAACCAAGTGCCCTGGAGAACATTGTTGGTGATGGGCTGTCAGTCGGAATCATTCACAATCAACCATTCACAGTAACCCTTTGAACTCAAACACCCAGCCAGTTTTCTGACTAGTTCAGAATACAATCATTCCAGCCCAGAGCAGCCAGTCTCTCCAGGAGAGACTGTGGGAAACAATATCTATGGCTTTGATAATTTCAAGTAAACAACAACCACAGCCTTTTGATCCACTATGCCCATCATCTTGTTATGGAAAGAGATCAAGTTAGTGAGGTAGGACTCAAACTCATGATGACTAGATCTGATCAGTTGACAACATTCAATTTACTCCATGATCTTCCCTGGCAGGGAGGTCAGACTGATAGGCCTTTAATTCCCCAGATCCTCTTTTCTGTCATTCTTTTAAATGGGAATCTTGTTCACCAAATTCCAGTCAACTGTGATCTTCCCAATTAGACAGGAATGCTAGTACATTATTGAAAGTTTCTTGGTGAGCACTTTTACCAGCACTCTTGCACTTATCTCATCTTGTCCTGTAGATTTTTGATTGTCCAAGTGGTGTGTGGTGTGATAAGGTTACTGACCATTTCCCCTTGGATGACAAGGGCTTCATTTTGCTTCCTGCTTGTCTTCCAGTTCGGTGGACTAGATACTATCAGAAGAATTAGTCTTGCTATTAAAGACTGAGTCAAAAATCATTACTTATCTCAGCCATTTTCTCATCTCTTTTCATTTTGTTTCCTCCCTACTTCTTCCTTGTATTCAGTAAAAGATGAAAACTCTCCATAGTCTTATTTTTCTTGTTTATATACTTATAAAGACATTTTTAACTGTCTTTTACAGTCATGGTCAAGTTTAGCTGTACCTAGGACTTCCTAATTTTCTTCTTCGGTAATTTCAGAACATTCTTGCAGTCTTCTTAATTTTTCTGCCTCTTCTTTCAACATTCATAGTCCTTGGCTGTGTCACCAACTCTGTCATCAATTGTTGATTTGCCCGATTTGACTGTCCCTTTCAAATTTCTTCCCTTTGGCCAGAAAGATTGATGAAAAAAATCACCTGAGCTCCTAATCCATTACTGCTTCTCCCAGAGCTTTGAAGTCTTTCAGAAAAGTTTTTGATACCATTTCTCACAGTATCCTTCTAGAAAAAAATATCCAGCATAAAGCAAAACAAGTGCAAAATGTAATGAGTGAACAGTTAGTGGATGGATAGAGCATAAAGGTATATAGTAAAGGCAGTCAGTCACTAGTGGGAATCCCCAGATCTCAGTTTTCAAGACAGTTCTCTAATATTTTCATAAATAAGCTGGACACAGGAATTGAATGCATACAAAGTAAGTTTGCAGATGATTCTAAATTAGGGGCAGCTGTTGATTCCCTTGAGAGCAGAGAGAGCTTGAAAAATTAGAGGGCTGGGCAATCCACATAAAGTTTAACAAGAACAAGTGCAAGACTCTGCTTCTGAGATGGGAACAACCTTGGATGTGTGTATAAACTAGTAAATGAAAGGTTGGAGGGCAGTTCCATGGAAAGAGAGCTGGGAGTTCTGGTTGATAGCATATTGAATATTAGTCAACAGTGTGCCTTGACGGACAAAAGGACCAAACATATCCTGGGGTACATCAGGCACAGCACTACTAGCTGGTCAAGTAATGGGATTGTCCTATTCTACTGTGCACTGGTGGGGCCTCATCTCAAGAACTGTATGCAGTTTTGGGTAACACAGTGTAAGAAGGACATAAAACTACCAGAGAGAGTCCAAAGGAAGGCTATGAAGATGGTGAGGGGCAAGATGTAAGAGGAGAGTCTGAAGTCCCTTGTTTTCTTCAGCCTAGAGAAGTGGAGGCTACACTAGGTGGCCTACAGATCCCTCACAAGGGGAAGCAGAGGAGGAGGGGCTCATCTCTGCTCTAAGGTGACCATTGATTTGACCCAGAGTATGAAGTGCATCAGAGGAGGTTCAGATGGGATGTAAGGAAAAACATTCTTCACTGAGAGATTTGTCAGACACTGGAACAAGCTCCCCAGGTAAGACAACATAGCTGCAGGACTCCTGAAGTTCCAGAAGCTTTTGGACAATGCTCTCAAACTATTGTTAATTTTTAAGTAGTCCAATGTGAAGTCATGAATTGTACTTGGTGATCCTAGGGGATCTCTCCTATCAAGGGATGTTCTATGATTCTATTTAACACATTTATTTCTCTATTATTATTGTTACTCATTCAGCCTGAATGCATATATTAAAATGAAAAAGTCATTATAATATAATTGTTGACATTTCCCCAGTGTAAATATGTTTTGAAATGACAAAAATCTTTGAACTAGTTTCATGCAGTGATATTAAAAAACAGTCTTTTTCAATAGGTTGCCAAATGAACATGCCATGTGTGAATTCTGATGGCCAAGTCCCCTTTCTTCTTCCAGTTTTGCTTCACTCTAATATTGATACAGTTGTAACAAATGAAATGCTACACTTTTTTTTCCCTGCCATTTCTTCAAAATGTGATCTTCATTAAAAAAAAAAAAAAGTATATGTGTATTTTACAATATTTATTGTGCTTTGACTTCTTCATACAATAAATAAGAATCCAAAAATGTAAGATGAAAAGTCCTCTACCCTGCTGTGCTATCTGTCAGCGTCAAGTGTGATGAGAACAAACTGCTACTGACAACATAGCAGCAAGTTCTCTTTTGTTGCTTTTCTTTCTGATTCCATTTTGATTGCTATTAAATTACTTCAAAATGACACCAATTTATATGAGACCAGAAGAAAAAAAGATCTTATACTTAGTTAAGTTAATTCAGTCTATTAAGTTTTTTCTTTTATTTTTCTTTCTTTTGTTTAATAAGTATATATTTTTTAAGTTGTTAATATGTTTTAACACTGCCATTACCAATAGGGCACATCTATTTCCAAAAAACTGTTGTCATATTATATCTTTCAACAATTTCTGCAATCTTATATTATTTATTTATTATTTTTTTTGGTGAAAAATAAACTAACTAAAATCATCTATTATGAACTGCTGTAAAGTTTTCAAGAACTTTTATTTTTTCCTTTTTCCGGCATTTGTGCATCTAGCTCTTACCCTCTTTGGATCTTCACAGAAATTTCAATGGTTAATTAAGGAAATGTATGCCTCAGCTAGTTTGAAACAGCATTTTGGTGGAAAAATCAGTCTAAATGATTCTGCATAGAATCTAGTAGTTTTGTCTTCAAAGGTCAATACAGATATGATACATAGAAAGATGACATGGGTCTCCCTGATTCCTCAATTTAATAAGTCAGTTTTAATTTCTTATTTCAGGTGCTCATACAGTGTTTCAAATTTTGTCATTTGATTAGGTCAGATCTTTTAGACTGGAATTTTTGCTATTGACTTTTCTTTGTAGATTTCTCTTTGTGTGTTTAAAAGCGTCCTTGTGCATGTTCGGCTATGAAAAGAAATTTAGCTTTTTGTCTTTTTTCTAAACTAGATTTATCTAAAAAAGTCTTGTTTGAGTATTACAGACTACAGGAATAAGTGAGCAATTAACACTGAATAGAACAACTCTATAACTCCACCTGAGACAGTAACAAAATTGTTACTTAAGTAATGCAGTTAATTAGCATTTAAAAAAGAAACTGGATCAAGACAATAGTCTGTTTTTCATATCATTAACTGGAAATAATCATCTTTGATGTAAGGATAACCAAGAATCTAGTTTATCAAAAAGCATTCTCTTATTTGGACCTTGGGGTATAATGAAAATTTAGTCTAACAGCTACTGGTTTCTTTTCAGTATACCATGGAAGTTAATGCAAAAATCATAGTCATTTAAACTGTTCACTCATGTTAGTGAGTGAACCCATCCTAATCTCATATCTAAGGTCAGCAAGTGGTTAAGACAAAAGCTCCCATTCCTCAGTTAAATAGTATTTGTATATACTACTCTTCACATCTTCACAGAATGCTTAGATGATGAAAATATCCAGATGGTTTTAGTGCTTGTCTTTTAATAGCCTGAGTATTTTCAGGGGTAGAATCATGGAATCAGAGAATCCTTATATTTGGAAGGGACTATTAAAGTTCACTGAGTCCAGCTCCCCTGCAATGAACAGGGACATACACAACCAGATCAGGATTCTGAGAGCCTGGTCCAGCCTGGCCTTGAACATCTCCAGGGACAAAGTTTCCACCACATCTCTGGGCAACCTATTCCAGTGCCTCACCATGCTCATTATGAAAGACTTTTTTCCTATATCCAAATGAAACCTACTCTGTTTAAGTCTGAAGACATTTCCATTTGCTTTATCACATTGCTGGTTCATGTTCAACTTTTCATTTGCCAGGACTCTCCAAGTCCTTTTCAGAAGGGCTATGCTCAGTCCTTTTTTCTCCCAACTTGTATTGGTAGTAGTAGTTGCCATGACCCACATGCAAGATCTTGCACTTGGCTTTGTTGAACCTCGTAATGTTCTCCTGGGCCCACTGTTCAAGTCTTTCTGGATGACATCCTATCCCTCGGGTGTGTTGACTGCACTCCACTGTTTGGTGAGTGCAAAACTGCTGAGGGTGTGTACAACCCCACTGTTGAGTGCCAGCACTGACCCCTGAGGGACACCACTCATCACTGATCTCCATGAAGACATCAGTAGCTCTTCCCTTGCCTATTGATGCAGATACACCATCATAGAATACAAGGTTAGTCAAGCAGGTTTTGCCCTTGATGAAGTCATGCTGGTTCTCGTGTATCAGATTCCTGTCTCCTATGTGCCTAAGCACAACTTCCAGGAGGATCTACTCCATGATCTTTCCTGGTATAGACAAATGGTTATTGAGCGGTATCTGAAATCTCTCCAGTTTAGAAGTCATTTTCAGGCACAGATTCCCTTCCTGTTTATCAACACAGCCTTCACCTCCATTATGTAGGCATATCTTTGTTATGTGTGTTAATAATTGCTATTCCCTTTGAAGATTTTTGGAAGAGAAGATTTTAATCTTATAATGCATGCTCTTTGATTTTTTTTTTTACTTTATCTTTTTATTGTCAATCCTTGAATAGTTGACCATGTTATTTATGATTATAATGAAAGGTCCTATTCAAAATAAAATAAATTAATGTGATTTCTCCATGAGTTAATGTTTCTTTCTTTAAATTTTCTTCATCATTTTTCTCATCTTTTTCCTCATTTCCTCATTTTTTATATTGTAATTATTTTTCATAGATGTTAGAAAACAAAGAACGTGCATTACATAGTAATATACATTATGTACAGTGATGTATACAGTAATATAGAATAATATATATACATATATAATATATACCAGATAATATAAAACTCCAAAAGGTAATCTGCATGTTGAAATTATTTGTAAGAAAATTACCTGTACGAAGGGGCTTGTGGACTTGATGAGAAATGGTAGATACTTTGGCTAATCCTAATTTTTGTATATGAAGTTAAGTGAGGTGACAAACACAGCTGGTTTCTCCAGCCACTCTGGCCCTGGACCACTCACATCTGGACACTGTAGTGTCTTGGATTCCCAGACCCAGGTTGGAGTACACAGCTGTCTATTTCCGCTTTGCAGGTGCTCTGCTTCAGCTGGGACAGAGTAATGTTTTCCCTCATAATATCTGATATGATGCTGTATTTTAGCAATGTTGATAACACACTGATGTTTTTGTTCTTGTTGAGCAGCACTGCACAGAGCCAAGTTTCACAGAGAAGCTGGCTGCCTCATAGAGAAGCTGGCTGCCCATGGTTTGGATGGGCATATGCTCTGCTAGGTGAAACACTGGCTGGATGGTCAGGCCCAAAGAGTTGTGGTCAATGAAGTTAAATCCAGTTGGCAGCCAGTCATGAGTGGTGTTCCCCAGGGCTCAGTACTGAGGCTCAGTACTTCAAGATCTTTATTAGTGATCTTGATGAGGGGATGTAGTACATCCTGAGTAAGTCTGCAGGCAGCACCAAGTTGGGAGAGAGTGTTGATATGCCAGCAGGGAGAAAGGTGCTACAGAGGGACCAGGATAAATTGGATCGAAGGCTCAAGGCAAACTGTATGAGTTTCAATAGGGCCAAGTGTTGGGTCCTGTATTTTGGTCACAAAAACCTAGAAAGCTAGAAAGCTTCCTGATGGAAAGGGACCTTGGTTTACTGATAGACAGTCAGATGAACATGAGTCAGCAGTGTGCCAGGTGACCAAGAGGGCTGATGGCATCCCGGTTTGTATCAGGAATGGTGTAGTGAGCAGGACTACGGAAGTAATCCTGCCCCTGTACTTGGCATTGGTGGGGCCTCACCTTGAGTACTGTGATCAGTTTTGGGCACTTCAGTACAGAAAGGACGTTGAGGTGCTGGAACAGGTCCAAAAAAAAGCAACAAGGCTTGTGAAGGGCTTGGAGAATATGCCCCACGAGGAGAGACTGAAGGAACTGGGGCTATTTACACTGGGGAAAGGGAGGCTGAGGGGAGACCTAATTGCTTTCTTTCAGTATCTGCTTACAGTGAGAGTGGGGCTGGTCTCTTCTCACTGGTGACAGGTGACAGAATGAAGAGAAATGGCCTGAAGTTGAGCCAAGATAAGTATAGGTTGGATATCAGGAAACACTTCTTTACAGAAAGGGTTGTTAAGCACTGGAATAGGCTCCGCAGGGAGGTGGTTGAGTCACCATCCTGAATGTGTTTAAAACCCATTTGGATGTGGTGTGATGTGATGTGAGGGACATGATGTGACAGTAAGTTGTTAGAGTTAGGATTGTATGGTTAGGTTGCAGTTTGATTTGATGATCTTTAAAGTCTTTTCCAACCTGAGCAATTCTATGATTCTATGAGTTTTTAGGCTTCCAGTATTGTCCTGACAGCAAGAGGGTTGGGGATGCACTATTAGCTGGAAGGAAGAAAAATCATGACAGCTGACCTAAACTAGCCAAAGAGATATTCCATAACATAAGACATCATGTAAAAAATTATAAATCTGGGGAGAGTGTGCATAGGTGGGGCAATCAGTACTGTATATGTGTATGTGTATGTATATACATAATTACTATTATCATTTCTGTTCTTTCTCTCCTCTGTTTCTGTCCTAGTATATAGTTTTAATCTCAAACTGTGTTATTTTTTTTGGTTTTTTGTTTGTTTGTTTGTTTGTTTGTTTTTTTCCCCAGTTCTCTCCTCCATAGCACTGAGTAGGGGGGGGAGTGTGCAAAAGATTTTGTGGTATTCAGTTGCTTGCCAGGTTATTCTGAAATGATGAAATTTGTTTCTCAAAGATGTAATACCACAACAAAGATCGTAGATTGATACATCTTTTTTTTCCTGTGCTCAGTGCTCACAGTCCTGTATGTTTTGTAGATAAAATGCAATACTACAGCTGAAATTGTTGGGAGTAAAAGAATGAAAACAGAAAAGCCAGGCTCTGAGGCAAAAAACATGAGGTTCTTCCATGTCTTATACTAATCACGGTACAGCTAGCCTGGAAATACTTTTTGTTCTCCTGGTTTTATTATCCTGGAAATACCTTCCTTCCTGTGAAAGCTCTTATGTGAAGATCTGTTCATTTTAACTTGCTCATATCCTAGGAACAACTTAGGATTGCCCTGAGACAGTTTCTGTAGAAAATCAAGTGAGTCACTGAACTTAAGTGTTATTATCATGCATCACACTTCCCAAAATACAAAGGATACAATCAGGAAACGTGATTAAAGAAAAATAATTTTGCCCAGTTAGTAAACATTATGTCATGTTTATTGTGTTCTATTATCATGTAATTTAAAGCTTCTATTTTGGGGGGGGAAAAAAAAAAAAAAAGCAGACTGTCTTTAAGTATTAATTTTAAAACCTATTGTGTAAAACATAGATATTAAGTATCTGTATTAGTCACATTTATCATCATGGCATTTGTGGAATACTGTAGGAAAGTTGTTCCTAAAATCTAGCTCTGAAACTACATAAATGTTAACTAAAATTTGAAACCCGGCTCTGTTAATAACCCAAATATCCTGAGATATTTATAGTGTCTTCAATGGCTAAGTTGACTTTTCATTTCTTCTCAATTAGTTTTGGATGACTATTTTAGGGAAATTATATATAAACCAACAGAAATTAATATTGCTTAAAGAAAAATCTTCCAAATTGGTCATACTTGGATTTTGTTACTAACACTATTTCAAAGTGAGAAAATAATTATATGCATTTATATTGAATTTAACAAGATTATATTTTAGTTGAATTATGATCACTCATTCATTAATTACTGTGAAAAAATGTAGCTTTGAATTAATATAACATAATTTTTTATGGAACTATAAGTAATTTTGGTCATACGATTTAGCTTATATTCTTCTTACTAGTCAGTAGTTTGAAATCAATCTGAAAATTCAAGTATCAGGGATTAACTTTTCATTGTGTTAAAGCAGTGTAAGAGTCCACTGATAGTTGTGCTGCGTTATAACAATCCATTCTATTTTCTAGATGTTTGTAACTACTTGTATTGCCACAGTCATTTTGTAAAGTAAATGTATCAGAAGAAAATTATCTTTCTCTGCTACACTGAGATATTCTACTTCTAGGAATATTCTTGAAAAGAAAGAAACAAAAAATATCTGAATCTATGTGAATATAAAAATATCTCAATTAGTATGATTCACAATTAAATTAAGAAATCCATTTAGCTACTTTCCAGGCATTCTATAGCTCTCAGTGTAAATTGTTTTAGAAGTTGGATAAAAAAGAATACATTAAAATGCTAAAACAAATAAATAAACAAACAAAAACCTCTATGTTGCACTAAAGAAATAAATTGTTTCACATCAGAATCTTACTGTATGAAGACTGGATTGCATTATTCATGAAAGTCAAAAATAGACCATCTGGGAGACATTTTTTTTTTAAGTCTAATTAATTTTAGATAATTTACCTAGAAAAGAAAGGGATCCACTCATTTCCTCAGTAGGAAACAAATAAACAAAAAAACCCACAACAACAAAACGTTCTCTACTTTTACCAGATAATTCACATTTTAAAGTTTCAAATGAATCAGTTGAATCCTAGACAGTGATTTTCAATAAGTCATAAAGTGGTAAAAAATTCTACATAGTCAGAAATCAGCTAATGTTGCAGCATTTGAAAATGTTAAAGCGTAGGTAATAATTGGACTGATGGTGTATTGATCTTAGATAATTTAGGAACATCTTATAAATGAAATGATGAATATAGAATTACAGGACGTCAATGAAAATGATTTAAGTGAAGAAAGTTTATGAAAAAATATGATTTTAGAATTATTTTTGAATTATTTTGGACAAAATTCCATTTGATTTTTTTTTTTTTTAATATATCAGTAGTAGGTTTGATGTAACTTCCATTACCACAGAGTATTTGATCTAATACGCATCATATCTCAGTAAAAGTGAAAATATTATTTAAAATCACACTAAGTGGATTCAAACTGACTTATTTTTCCTTAATGTAAATGAACAACATAACTTAAAATATGACTTTTTAAGAGGCTTTGATGTGTTGATATAGTGTTCATTACTGTTTTTAACATTGCCATGAAATAAAATAATCCACATATTTTACTCAGAAGCTTGGGGGTTATGCTTTTATTCAGTAATGGGGAGCAAATTAACAAGACTTTATTCTGTGTTATTTAGTAAGCTAGATTCAGAGAGATGATGCTTATCCCAAAACAGCTGCATATAAAATTAATGAGCAGTCTGCAAAAAGTGTTTTGAGGAGAACTACTGCCAAGTTTCAATCTTCAAATGAAAGAAAATGAATAATAATAATAACAATAATTTGTACATGCGAAAAAATCAATTAGCTAGAATTTGGCACTGAAATCTTCTAAGGATTTCCTTGTCCTGAGAATATGGATATATTTCCAGATTCTATGAATTCAGGCAGAAAATATATTACATGATACATCAAAGTTAAAGAGAAAACAAAATAAACAAAGTCTTTCAAAATTTTCCTTGTTCTTGTCTGGTTTGTGTTTGGCAATGGATTAGATAGAGGTCCTCAATTTCATAAGAAGCACACAGTAAAGTATTTGAATAAAGATCTGTAGACAGTTTTGTCAATGGAATACCATATTTATGCACCTATATACACCATATAAATGTTTCTCTTACAAAATCCATCACTTTTTCAGTACAAGAACATTCATTTTTTATTTTTTTTTAGATTTCTGTGTGTGCTTCATAATATTCTTTCATTAAAGAAGTTTAGATGCAACTTTAGAAGTCTATCAGATTAGGCTTATTAAAAACAAAATTTATTAAGAAAAATATTGTCTTCGTCAGATTTAGTTCACATTTTAAAATGAATTTTTAAAGAATGAATTATGTTCAAGTAGTTTCTCAAAGTGATTATATTTTGCTAAGAGTTGCAGAAGGGAAGATGTTCTCTATTATTGGAGACAGTTATTATTCTTTAGGAAAACTTCGTATTCCTTATTTTCTTTCATGCTGAAACATAAGGTTAAGAAAATAAATAAAGCATTAATTACAAAACCAGAGTTAGCAACATATTAAACTGTTATATAATGCTTTCACTCCTGACATAGCCCACTATAAAATGGAGCTGGTGCTTAACTTGTCAAGAAGTAATTTTCAAAAATGTATAAATGTCGCCTGGGTAATATATAATTTCAACTACTAACTTATTAGAGCTACACTGAAAAGATGTCAAATATGTCAAAGCTGTGTATTTTGTATTACACATGACTGAGTTGATAGCAAGAAACACAAGAACAGTGTGACAAATATACCTCTTATTTCAAACATTTTACAAAAAAAAAAAAAAATCTTGTCATAATTAAATTATTTTATAGTTACTTGATTTAGTATACTTCCAAACACTGAAATATGTCAATACTAAATGAAGCAAAACCAACACTGAACCGAAATTTTTCAATGAATTCAGTTTCAACAAAAACATGAGAGATCAGATTAAAAAAATATAAAATGATATTCCATGAGATCTAGTGTGTATTTCAGATAGGTACCTGGTGTTCACAAAGGAGAGGTTAAATCAGAAATCCGTAAGGAGCTGGCTAGACTGCTTAGTTTATTCTCCTGTCTATTCTTTGGACAATTTTATATATTACCTACTACAGAATTCTTACTGTATACTGTCTAGATCAAGAACTTGTGTCATGCTACGATTTATAGGAGGGAGAAGAGGTTCTTTTTAGTATATGTATACCCAGTGTGAGATTAAGAAACAACGGTTCAAATGTTGGTCCAACCAGTTTATTACAAATCTTAATCAGGGAGATGGGGAAGGGCAGGATGGACACTATTATGAATTACGGTAACGGGGATGGGAAAGGGGGAGATAGAAAGGATGGGAAAGAAGTAAGGAGTCTTTACAGGAAGCAAGAGGGAGATAGTCACCACCATGGATCCAGTGTGGTTTGTAGTTCAGTCTTTAATCTTCAGTAATGGTGGGTCATCGGGCGTTATTCCATTGATGACGTTGGTGACCGTGGCGATGACTGCCACTTTTCAGTGGTAGTACCAACTTATTTATAAGTCCAAAGTGGTCAAGTCAGCTCTCTTTGGAGTGACAGTTCAAATCCAAAGTGGTTGAGTCAGCTCTCCTTAGAGTGGCAGCTTCTGGCTCTGGGATCTCAGCAGAAACTCCTTTGTTTCTATCTTCTGGGCCCTGCCAGCAGATAAGAGGGAACAGAATCTATGCCCGTGACAGGGGGCAGTAGGTCTCCCGCCCCCCCCCCCCCCCCCCCCCCCCAACACACACACAAAATGGGGTTTCATTGTGTTTTCATATTTGATTTCATATTTTAACTAACAATGATATCGGAATGCAAAATAACACAATATAATACAATCTAATTGAAATTGAGACTGATAAATCAAATAAGATAGGAGAGAGAGAGAGTTCCTGAGACCAAGTCAAACCTGAAAAGCTTGGTACGGCTAGGAAAGCACCCTCCAGCACCCACTGCTATGCAGTAAGGTGACCGCCCTCCCCACCCAGAAGGGTCAGATCCCATGACCTCCATCATGTACAGGGATAGGTACCTGGAATTGGAGCAGTAACACTTTAATTCCACGATGTTTTGATGTGGAATACTGAAAACCAAAAAATGTAAAACCACGACAACAGGTTAGGGATGACCTGCTGGAGAATAGCTCTGCAAAGAAGGACCTAGGAATTCTGGTGGACAACAGGTTGGCCATGAACCAGCAGTTAACTCTTGTCGCACAGCTAATGGTATGAAATGGCATGAAAAAGAGCATGGCTAGCAGGGTGAAGAAGGCAATCCTCCCCTGCTCTACCTTTGTGAGGTCACATTTAGAGTACTGTGACCAGTTCTGGGCTCCCCAGTTTAAAAGAGACGGGAATCTCCTACAAAGAGTCCAGCAGAGGGCCACAAAGATAATAAAGGGCCTGTTTATAAATATCTAAAGGGAGGTGGGAGGCAAATGCACGAGGCCCAGCTCTTCTCTGTTATGTGTAGCAATAGGACAAGTAGTAATGGCCTAAAACTTGAACATTTGGAACAAGATATATGGAACAAAGAAAGTTCCATACAAATATGTAGAAGAACTTCTTTATGGTAAGGCTGACAGAACACTGGAACAGGTTGCCCTGTGAGGTGGAATCTCCTTCTGTGGAGATACTCAAGACCCACTTGGATGCCTACCTGTGCAACTTATTGTAGGGAACCTGCTTTAACAGGGAGTTGGACTTGATGATCTCTTGAGGTTCCTTCCAACAGCTGCAAGTCTGTGATACTATGGTATTCTAAAGACTGACTAATGCAGGCCTGTCGATTTTTCACTTAACCTATAAGATACAGCCTTCAAATTTCTTCCAGAGTACCATACAGTGTGACACATTATATTAGAATGTAACTGGCACACATAGTTAAATAAAAACTATTGTATTGATTTTATTAGACATTCCAGAAGTAGATTTTGATAGCAACATTTTCACTATTTTCACCAGTTATAACTTTATCTGAAGAGAAACAGATCTTTAGTAGATCTTTCCATTATCCAATCATATGATTCTACTTCAGGGGAAAAAAAAAAAAAAAAAAGAAGACAAGAAGAAAAACAGTTTTTCCTTACAGCAGAAACTATTCTATTTTCAGTCTACTCAGTGTTTCAGAAGCATTTGAAAGAAGAGAAGTTCTGTTTACACTTTGCTGCTAGCACATTCAAGTAAAATTTTATACCCATTTCTGTCTCAGTGAAAATAGGAAAAAAAATGCTCAGTTCTGCTATATTTAATTCACATTTCTTTATATTATTTACATTGCTCTGGATATCATCCTTTTCCTCAAACATGTTGACTGCACCACACAACTTGATGTAATCTGCAGTGACTGTCTATTTTATCAACAACAGTGTTAAATACAAGTCCCAGTGCAGAATCCTGAGGGACATCACTTGTCACTGGTCTCAAGTCATTGACTGCAACATTTTGGACACAACCATCCTTATCCACCAAATAGTCCATCCCACAAATCCACGTCTCTTCAGTTTAGAGACAAAAAAATGGGCAAGTATGATTTACCTTTAATGAAGCCATGCTGGCTTTTACCAATCACCTCTTTATTCCGTGTATGCTTTAACACAGATATGAGCTTGACATGCTCTATGATCCTGCTGGATACACAGGTGAGACTGACTGGCTTGTGGACAGACATGAGAAGAGCCGCTGAAGTCACTCGGTTTGGTCAGCCTAGAGGATCAAATATGAAAACACAATGAAACTAAGGAAGACTTTGAAGGTAAGAATTAGAAGCTACCTACAGAAGTGAGAGAAAATAGAGGTTCAAAGAAGTGAAGGTAAGACAGAAAAGGAAAACTTACTTATCTTCCTTATGAGATGAGTGAAGGGTTGTCTAGAACAATGTAATGAACATAAGAAAATGTTATTATACAGAAAAAAATATATATATTTTAATTCTCTTAATGGGTAAATGCTGTGCTGCACTTTTAATAATTTTTATATGAATTAAAATGTAATTAAGAAATATTTGCTAACTATTAGCTAATGCAGGGAAGCTTAAGTAAAAGAGACTCTTTAATTTCCAGGCATAGGTACAAAAAAAAAGGACATTTTTTTCTCTACAATATTTGCCTTGAGCCAGTAGTGAAATGTCAGACACTCTGAGAGTAGGTGTAAAATGAGAGATATTACAAAAGAAACCTTTAGTATTAGAGAACATCAGGACAATTAATCTGAAGATGAAAGGAAAAAAGGATGTAAAAACAGCAAAAGAAAATGAATTGGCTCTGTGTATTTTTTAGTCTCATAAGTAGAAGTTCAGTGTATGCACCAAAAAATCAGTCTTCAAGAGAAGAGAATTTGGTGGTTTTATTTTCATTACATTATTATGTTTCAATTTTTCACTTTCAAATTTTTAATTTGTGCATTTTTTAAATCATAGAAACATGCTCGCATAAGTAAGCTTCTTTAAGACAACTATCATAAATCTCCTTGTTGTATTACGATTATTGTGAATTTATTCATATGTAATTGGAATTACAGGCCTCTTAATTTTGGCTACTGAGCAAAATTAAAATTGTAGATATCAGTCACAATGATTTACTGATTTACTGATTTAAATTTTTTGAGGGAAAGAACAATATTGCAAAAAAATATAAAAGGGAGACTGGAGAAGAATGGGCTAATAGCTTATCTCAGGCATGTCCAACCTGTGGCCCATGGGATGCATGTGGCCCAAATTAACCTGTTGTGTGACCACCTTCTGTCCCACACCATCATGGTGGTGGCTCTGTCCACTGAGCTGCCCAGCCTAACCCCAAGTGTGCAACCATCACTTAGCAAAAACCACACATTGGTGTGCAATCAGCATTGTCTGAGCTGAAACCATGGCATGGGGAAGGTACAGTGCAGTGCCTTCCCCATGTTACGGCAAGAAATTATTTGTATTTTGATATATTGGATAAACATAGTCTTGTAAATGGAGAAAAATATGCAGCCTTTGTGTTCTGAGAAAAGAATTTGAGAACATATTTCAAGATTGCCAAAAAAATCATCAAATTGTGTTTGCGACTCCATTTTCAGTCAGTACAAATACATTACTTGCAAATTTTCAATTAGAATGCAGAGCTCCAATCAGACGTTAAACTCAAAAACTTGATCACATCTCTTTATCAGATTTTCATAAGAGTTATCTTACCAGAGAAAAGTATCCCTCACTTCACAATTGCACTTTATTCATGTCATTACCTTTTGTCAGTAAGCATATTTATGAACAATTATTCTGAAGGACAAAGTACAGGAAGAGTAACATTTCATAAAAAAATTCTGACAGACATCTTAAGAACTCACTAAGATTTGCCACCACTTCTATCAAACCAGTCTGATGCACTACTTTCACACAAAAAAGGTCAAATATTCCACTACTTTTGCATTTTTTGTTGCTCTCTTTTTAAATGAGAGCAACATTATTTATATATTTAATGAAGGCTGCTCTGAAAGTAATGTCCCCTTTTTTATTGTGCTGGCCCATGAAGAGGTGGATGATGATGTTATGGCATTAGAGGTTGAACCTTCCTGTAAGTATTCCATTACATTCTGTGGTCATTCCACAGATGGTAGCAGAGAGGCAGTCTGAAAAAATGGCATCTGACATGGAAGTGTGGATGAAGCAAAGGTGTAACACTGAATTCTTCCATGTAGAAAAAATTGTCAGAATGATTATGGAGACCGAAGAGTGGATATGAGTCCAGTGAATCAGTGGGTGGTGTTTCAGCAGTGCCGATGGTGACAGTGGGTCAGCTCCACTGGTGCAGGTTTTGATTAGTGCAGCATGCAGGCTCTTGCTCACTGGTGGGTAAAATACATAGTTAATGGAGGTGCCTACATTGAAAAATAATGTTTGATAGCTGAGTATTCACTCCATCAAACAGAAATACTATACTTATTGCATCTATTGTAGTTACCATGAAAATAAATAAGAGACATTCCTTTCAGAGTGACCCATGTATATGCAGTCCAAGACAATTTCTCTTCACTCACTCTGGCTCAGGCAAGCCAAAAGATTAGACTCCTATGGGTTATCTTATTTTAAGATGGATATTGATGACACTGCAGATGAACTTACATGTTTTATATGTTGGAAATCAACCAGACTATTTCATATCAACTCTAAGGATTCTTTGATTCTTTATTAGATGAATTTTTGTGACTATTTGCAATGATCTTATATATATATAAGACAACATATTATGACCAAATAATAGTCAGAAAATGTACTTGGTCTGGCTGGGATAGTTAGCTTTCCTCCCTAGCATTCTATGCTGCACTATGTAGCTAGAACTGCATTGATATTGCATCAGTGCTCTGGCTACTGCTGAGGAGTGCTGACACAGCATCTAGGCTGTCTCTCCAACCGACTTTCTATAAAGTTCAGTAGACAAGGGTTGGCTGAGAGGCGGGGAAAAGAAATCACCAGGACAGTTGATCTAAACTGACTAAAGGGATCACAGCATCATAAAATCATAAAACATCTCATGTTGAAAGACATCCACAAATCATTAAATTCAAATCATGACTCCTGTAGAGCAAACAAAGGCAATAACAGAGCCTTTATTTGAGAAATAGATGCTATAGGAAAAGATACCCAAGAGGAATTAATCCCTACCAGTAACAATTTGGAGAAAAGGACAAGCTGAAGAATGTGACCCTCCCCCATTTGTACAGT
>JAPSGF010000068.1:4097241-4119496 GCA_035772895.1 Perdix hodgsoniae
GTTGGGCACTGGAACAAGGTCCCCAGAGAGGCTGTCTCAGCCTCCAGCCTCACACCCTGCTCCAGGCACTCACATACTCATGTAGTTCATCCATTGGTTCAGGCTGTGACCTTGGAATTCCACTATAGCTCTACACACCTGAAAATCAAACCATATATCTGAGTTGTCCAAATGCTTCCTGAACTCTGTCAGGCTTGAGGCTGTGACAGCCTCTCTGGGGACCTTGTTCCAGTGCCCAACCATCCTTTCAAAGAAGATTGTTTTCCTAATATGCAACCCCTGATACAGCTTGACGTCTTTCCCCCAGTTCCTGTCACGGTAACAAGAGAGTAGTATTTAAAAAATCGCGCCTGTCTGATGTAGTCCCCAGCGACTGGAAAAAGGGAAACATTGTTCCTATTTTTCCCAATCTCAGCTCTTCTATGCCTGGGAAGATCATGGAGCAAATCCTCCTAGAAGCTATATTAAGGCACATATGAGATAAAGAGGTGATTCAAGACAGCCAGCATGGCTTCACCAAGGACAGATCTTGCCTGACCAATCTGGTGGCCTTCTATGATAGAGTGATGGCTTCGGTGGACAGGGGAAGGGTGGTTCATGTAATTTACCTAGATTTCTGCAAAGCCTTTGACATGGTCCCTCACCACATCCTTCTCTCTAAATTGGAGAGGCATGAATTTGAAGAATGGGTTGTTCAGTGGATTAAGAATTGGTTGGCTGGATACAGCCAAAGAGCTGTGGTCAGTGATTCTGTGTCAGGGTAGAAGACCATCACAAGTGGTCCCTCAGGGGTCAGTCTTGGGACTGGCGCGCATCAACATCTTCATCAGTGACACAGATGGTGTAATCGAGTGCACCCTCTACAAGTTTGCAGATGACACCAACCTGAGCAGTGCAGTCAATATATTGGAAGGAAGGGAAGCCATCCAGATGGACCTGGACAGGCTGGGGAACTGAGCCCATGAAAACCTAATGAAGTTCAATAAAGCCAAGTGCAGGGTGCTGCGCTTGGGTTTGGGCAATCCCAGGTATTTATATAAACTGGGGGAAGATTTCCTTGAGAGCAACCCTGTGGAGAAGGGCTTGGGGGTCCTGGTGAACGAGAAGCTGGACATGATCCAGCAGTGAGTGCTTGCAGCCCAGAAGGCCAACTGTGTTCTGCGCTGCATTAAAAAAGGGGTGGCCTGCAAGAAGAGGGAGGCGATTGTCTCCCTCTCCCCCCTCCCTTAATGGTTTTAAACTGAGACAGCGGAGGTTTAGGTTGGATATTAGCACAAACTGGAACAAGTTGCCCAAGGAGACTGTGAATGTCCCATTTCTGGTGGCATTCAAGGCCAGACTCGATGTGGATCTGGGTAGCCTGGTCTGATGACACTGCACATAAGAAGGGGGTTGAAACTAGATGATCATTGTGGTCCTTTTCAACCAGGCCATTCTATGATTCTATGACTCTCACCTTTTTCTTTTGTGTCACCTAGAATTTTTTTCTTCTTTATTCATTAAACCACTCGTATCCCAATTCTTCATGTCTTTTTCTCTTTCTTTCAAATCATTTTGTTCTACATGGAAAGTAATAATTTAAAAGCAGATGAAAGTTCCAAACAAAATACATGGTATTTTGAAAGCAAAGGAATGATGACCCAAATAGTCATTTTTATGCTAAAAATCCTGAAGAGGATAATTACTTCATCCTTTACCTCTACAAAGGACTCCATAACCAATGTGCTGAATTAAATCAACTTTGAATAAACAATTATAAGTTATGAAGAAAAAAATCAACATGTATAATATTCTGGTTTTTTTGCTTTATGTGGAAAACACATAAGCACATACAAATAACATACATTTGTTTGTCATATTTCTGTTTAAGAAATTCTTAATGACAAAAATAGATTGTAGTTCCCGTAGATTATCAAAGGATTAATGTCTATGCACAGGGAATATGACACAATAATTCAATATTTGGCAAAATGTATAGAATCCAGTGATTCCTTGTAAAATTAATATTCATTTAGAATCTTCTCTCTGATTGGCATCTCTCTGATCACTAGAAACATATCACAAATTCTATTTTAATATTCCAGAGAAAACTTCAAAAAGGAATGAAGTCTACACTTTCTACAACAATTTCCTCATGTACTTATGTTAATTCCACTGACACTCAAAAGCTATATCAATTTGTCCAGTAATTTATTTTCTTGGATGGCACTGTGAACTAGTATTCAATATCTATGTTGCACAAATAATCTCTGTGAGCAGAATAGAAACTTCTTAGAATATATCAAAACCAAAAATTATTATGATACCTTGTTCCACATTTGGCTTCATTATACTTGCTACTAAGAACACACACTAAGAGCATTTCAATGTCTTCACTGACAAATTAATACACAGCACATAGATGCTCCTGAATTGCTACAGTTAGAAAACCCTAATCCCTTATACAAATTATATTTTATATATATATATATGTTTATATTTCTATACAGTTTTTCATACATATTATACATTTTTTCTTTGAAATGTCAGATATTAAATATAAGAACTTTTATCTGTATTATCTGCAGCACCTTAGCCTCTTATGAAGCTTTTAGTTTTCCAGGAAATAATAGAATGGCTTGTTTATCATCATTTGTCTTTGTTTCATATTTCTTTTATTATTGATACAGATTGATTTTGTCTGATTATCCTCTCTGTAGTTGATTACAATCCTGCATAACTCATGTTTTATTTTCACTGCAGCTGATAAACTGAAAGTACTTTCTTGCTGCTGTGGTAGCATTATTTTATAAAAATGTCCAACTTCAGCTTTCATGCTTAATTTGCTCATGATTTGGGAGGAAGTAATGAAGAAAACTGACATGAGAAAGAGAAGCTGAGGATAATTTAAAAGTACTTATTGAATACTACAAATTGAATACTACAAATACTGTCAAATATTTGCTCAGGATAAAAAAGAATAAATTGAATATTAAGAATCTAATAAGATTGTAATTAAAATAAAAAATGGTAAGTCTGGCTAGATAGAAATGACATAAAGATATCTAGGCATCGAACTCAAAAAAGTGTAACAAGAATCAGAGATTAATCTAAGAGAATGAGAAATATATAAACAAAATAAATGTGTCACTGAAAATAACAAGTTGTATAAATATCTAGAAATGCTGTTTTGATTTCTCATGTACAATGCTGCTTTAGTTACAAGATATGAGACAATAATAACATGGTGTTTAAATAGACAATGAAAATGGTAATTCTTGGCTCTTCCATTTTAAGTATCCATTTGAAGTGTAAGGCAACTCACAGAATGTATTTTATATCATAGAGATATACATTTTATGTACTTAGGCTTGAATATATGGCTTAAATATGCCTGTTTCAATTAAAAGTTCAGATGAAAAAAAGTAGAGAAAAAAAGAATTATAACATTACTCCAGTAATCTCCATACTAAAATATGAAGAAAGAAGTATTCACACTTTTTTTCTCTGCCAAATTCATCCTCTGTTTGTTTGTTTGTTTGTTTGTTTTGTTTTGCTTTTTTTCCTATTTTTTCCACTTTTCACACATGTTTTTCTGGAAAAAAGATTACTAGTTAGACAATAAGAACTTTCCTAGTCTGGCATCAGATTTGTAAAATGAAGAAATTTGAAGACTCTCTTATATCAAAGCATGAAATAGCAAGCTAATCAGTTTAGCTCAAAAATTAATGATATTCAGAATTGACCTTGTAACACTCAACTAAGATAATATTTAAAAATTTCAGACAAAAATTGCTGTTACAGCACACTCCTAATTTAAATCTTCAGAAAATCAAAATGTCCCATAAAGATTTAAAAAGGAAGGGAGAGAGAGACAGGTGTGTACATACAAGATTATTTCAAGCATAAAATATGGCTTTCTTGTACATTTTTTTGATGTTATTTCTCAGTACTCCCAGAAGAGTTAATATGCAGGATCAGTGTCATCTTTTACCATTGAGTCCTGACGTCTATACCAACAACGGACTGTGACTCTACATGGAAGTAATTGCTTGAAGAATGGGAGGGAGAAAAAGGAAACTTTATTCCTAATTTTGTGTCATCACAGACATTCTCTCTTGGAGAAAAGCAGTCAATCTCTTTTCCTGCCAATACTTCTTACTTGAATTAACCATAAGGTATTTTACAGACATACCAAACAAAGAATTTTCCATATATAGCCTATTATTTGTTGAAAAAAATATTGTCTATCATTGATTAAAAACTTATTGGATGTAAAGCTGAGGAGATGTTAGATTTCTCAGGGCAATGGTTAAGTCATAGAAAAGTAGTTCTGATCAAATCCAATGCACCTTTAAGATCTTTAAGAAAGAAAAAGTAAATAATACAAACAAAATCTACACATACTATCTTGATGTCATGTATTACTGCTGAACTAAAATAGAATGCTTTGTTGCATGTTGACAGTTATAAAAACCTGGACTTGAGCAAGACATTTGACATGGTCCCCCAGTGCATCCTTACCTCCAAATTGGAGGGATGTGGATTTGCTGGGTGGGCCAGTTGATGGATAAGAAATTGGTTGAAGGGTTGCAGACAGAGGGTGGTCATCAATGGCTCTATGTCCAGGTGGAGGCCAGTAATTAGTACTGTCCCCCAGGGGTCCGTCTTGTGACCAGTGCTCTTTAACATCTTTATCAATTACATTGATGATGGAATTGAGTGCACCCTAAGCAAGTTTGCTGACGACATCAAGCTGAGTGGTGTAGTCAACATGGTTGAAGGAAGGGATGCCATTCAGAGGGACCTCAAGAGGCTAGAAAGGTGGGCCCAGGTGAACCTGATGAGGTTCAACATGGCAAAATGCAGAGTTTTGCACTTGGGCCAGAGGAATCCCAGGCATCCATAGACTCGAAGGAGTAGTCCTTGAGAGCAGCCCGGTGGAGAAGAACCTGGGGGTCTTAATTGATGAAAAACTTAATATGAGCCAGCAGTGTGCCCTTGCTGCTTGGAAGGCAAAATGGTATCCTGAGCTCCATCAGAAGCAGGGTGGCCAGCAGGGACAGGGAGGTGATTGTCTCTCTCTACTCTGCTCTTGTGAGGCCCCATCTTGAGTACTGCATCTGGGACTGGAGTACAAGAAAGACAGAGCTGTTGGAGAGGGTCCAGAGGAGGGCCACAAACATGATCAGGGGATTGGAACACCTCCCCTATGAAGACAGGCTGAGGGAGCTAGGTTTGTTCAGCCTGGAAAAAACAAGGCTGCGGGGTGACCTCACTACAGCATTTCAGTACCTAAAGGGAGCCTACAAACAGCAAGGGAATCAACTCTTTTAAAGGGTAGATAACTGCAGGATGAGGGGAAATGGTTTTAAGTTGAGGAAGGGAAGATTTAGGTTGGATGTCAAAGGGAAATTCTTTACAGAGAGAGTGATGAGGTGCTGGAACAGGCTGCCCAGAAAGGCTGTGGATGCCCCGTCCCTGGAGGTGTTCAAGGCCAGACTGGATGGAGCCCTGGGCAGCCCGGTCAAGTATTAATTGGGGAGGTTGGTGGCCCTACATGTGGCAGGGGGTTGGAGATTCATGATCCTTGAGTTCCCTTCCAACCCTGGCCATTCTGTGATTTTGTGATTCTGTGTGCAAACTTTCCTCTTTTCTCCTTTTTCTCTTTATAAATTATTTCTAGTAGGAGGAACATACTAGTTCAAGTTCAAAGGTTCAAAAGTTTAATTTGGGTCTTAGCATTCCTCTATTTCCTCTAGCAAAGGTGTATGAATATTTGAAATTCATTTTTAACTGAACATCTTTTAGTCAAATTCAGACTATACTCAGAAATATATTCTATCCCTCCTAAGAAGCAAATTTTCTAGATTGACTCGCATGAAAGAACAGATAATAAGAAAATGTTTAGCTTATTTAGCTTTAAGTGGAAACACATTAAAGTGTCAAAATCTTCCAGTTGAAATGGAACCTCCAAATGAACTGAAGATTGATCTGCACACAGATTCTCGGAAAAATGCCACTAGGGAACTTCTTGTACATAGGTCACTCAAAAAGTAATGCCTCCTATTTATTTCTATGGAAACTACAACTGATAAAAAGAGCACAATAATACTGTTTCATAGAACAAATTCTCAGCTACAAAACCATATTTTTCAACATAGTCACTTCTATTAGCTATGCATTTTTGCCAGCAGTGAAAAAGAACCTGCATGCTGCTCTCATAAAATCTTCACCAGCTCAGGTAACCTACTGTCACCACTGCTGAAATGCACCACTCCTTATAGCACACTAAGAAACACAATTGTTTAACAAGAAACATAGAGAAACTCCAGTCCACTGGCTTCTTTTCAAATTTTCTTTCAGCGTTTTGATTTCCTTCTCTTCAAATGAAGCCCAGAGCCAGAAATAAAGTATCTGAAAGTTGAAAAATGACATCTTAAATGACATTTCTATCATTCCAAACAAACAAATAAAAACTAATTTCCCACAAAATATCTGTATTTCTTACAAAGTTGTCCTTACTAGAACACATGATAAAGAAGCCAATCATCCAGGTCCAGTGTCCTTTCTAGAAATACTGGAGATTCAAATCAAAATTCCCCACTGTCAGTAGACGCTCACTAGCTATGAGTTTGAGGGCTGTATTACTCATACAAATGTGATTTTAATATTTTTAATTTTTACTCAGCTAATTCTCTCCTGTACAGCCAGAACAATTATTGAGAAATCCATATTTGGATCACTAAAATGATTTATTTAATCCTCCATTATTTTCACTACAAAGAGAGACAACAATAGACAATACCTACCTGGAGCTGATAGATTATATGTATGTGCTCTTAGGAAATTGAAGATATGGACAAGACAAGAATCCCTTCAGACAAAATAAAGTGTTTCCACATACTGGAAAGAAGTACTGTTGATCAATTATTGTCCAGTAGTACCATTACTTTAAAAGGAAAAGAGTTTTCCTTTTTTTCTAAGGCATGTTACATACACCAATTCTAAAAGTAGTACTGCAGTGCAATAAGCAACTCTTAACATGGAATACAAGTATTAGAAAGAGAGATTTTAATTTTAGTAAACATCTATGTAATTAAGTTTAGATACATTTTTCCTAGGGTTGCTTTTTTTTTTCTCTCTTTTTTTTTCTTTTTTTTCCTCTAATTAAAATAAGTGACATACATTTTATTTATGTACTAACACACTTAATTCTGCTTGTATCTTATAAATGTCAAAAAAAAAAAAAAGCAAATATTTAACAGAAATCATGAAACAAATGAAGTGACATTTATGAAATAGAATGTTGATAGGTGCTAAGATTCAATGAATTAAAACTGGTCGCTAGAACAGGCTCCCCAGGGCAATGGACATCAAGGCTGATAGAGTTTAAGAAGTGTTTGGGCAATGCTGTCAGAAACATGGTTTGATTTTAGGGTGGTTCTAGGTAGTGCTAGGAATTGCACTTCATGATTCTTGTGGGTCCCTTCCAACTCAGGCTTTTTTGTCCCTATACTCAGGTAATTATCCCTATTGTTCCCTGTCAGTAATGAGTTTCTTATAAAATATTCTGTTCAACTGAACTCAGATTTCAATTAAAAATCTATCATCCTTCAGAAGCAAAAAACCAACCTGGTTAAAGTCTATTGTTTATCAATATTCAAATCCCATGGGATGTCTGCCAGATGTTATTACTTCATATTTTGTTCAGCTATAGATTAGAAGTACGTGATTTAAAAAGTAGAATTGAATTGGTTTATTCAGCAGATGTCATATTCTATCTAAAGATCTGATCTCTGTCCAAGATAGCAAACATCATGCCTTTGTGAACATACTCTAAGCTTTTAAGTCTCTAATCATCTTAATGTCCTTGTAGAGTTCAAAAAATGGCTTTGACAATGAAACAGACATCTTGACGTGAATGAACTGTAATGTCACTTGAATCACACCACTATTCAAAGGGAACTTAGATAATTACTGTTCCCTGAACACAAAACTTCTAGAAGTGAGAAGTAAAAGTCCATTATGTCTTAGTAAAAGATATTCACAGAATCACAGAATTGCAGGGGTTGGAAGGGACCTCAAAAAATCATTGAGTCCATGAGAAGCCTTATTTAAGATGAGAAATGTGATGTCTAGCACGCTCTGCTTATGAATTGACCCAGTCCTCACTGAAAACAGTCAAACTGTTAAAGCATGATTTGCCTTTGGCAAATGTAACCTGAGTCACTGTAATTGCTATTACTGTATGTTTAGTTCTTTTAAAGATAGAAGTACATTTTTTTCCCAGATTTTTAAAACTTTGAGATAAGTATTTTAAAATCTCTCTCTGTAGGAATATAATAAAGATCTTTCAAATTTTCAGCAATTAGAATAATTACAGTATATTTGAACTATTTTTACTTTTTTCTTTCTTAAAGAAAGTCATAGGAAAAAAGACAAAAGGTATTTCCCTTTTTTATTCGAGTATTTCCTAATGTTATTTAAACAGAAATATCAGAATTAAGAAAACTGTCATTTCAATATAAGATTTGAGAATGACAGAGAAATAAGCAGTTCTCTTTAATATAAGGAAGAACATAATGTATACTATAATTCACCATATGGTGTGAACATGTAAATTTACTCAGCAGCTTAACCAAGAAAGACAGAAACTAACAGCTTGAGCTAACACCAAATATGAAAAATAAAACAAAACATCCTTTAGCTCTCACTGAACCACCAACTGATCTGCAATACATTATAAACACTTGGAGACCTAATAGCTAAGGAATCATAAGGGAAGATAAAATTATTTTGAAGATGTAATCTTTTATTTATTTTAGGATTGCATAAAAGCATGTTCAACTTGAAGACAATGAATCAGAGAATCATTTTTACACTTACGTTATGCTTTCTGGAAGATTTAACTTTGTTTTCATTGTTATTTAAGCAGTTCACTGCAGGGGAACTGTTCTTAATAGCATAATTAAGAAGCATTGCACAATTTCTCATTCACCATTTGGATACTGGAATAAGAAATGATGTTGCCATGTCCTGCGCAGCGGGAGGCATAAATGACATTACAAAGCTAAATGATAATTAGCATCCTAAGAAACTGACATTGATAGACTAAATAATAATAAAAAAAAAAAGATTTATTTTCACAGTAGTAACCTAAAAAAAGATGATTTTGGAGAACATAAGATTTACATAGATTATTTACTAGTTTGATATTCTGCAAGATCAATTTTGATAAGGATGTTCAATAGATGTTGCTGTTACAAGAGGTATAAAATATTTTGTACATGTTTAATTTTATTCTGAAAATTTATGACAGCTTTAAACAAACAAACAAAGGAAACAAACAAAAAACCTGCAGACATACAGTATGTCCTTAAAGGGTGATATCAGGACCTTCTGCTAAGACAGATAAGGCACCAACCTTATATCTGTAATCTGTGGCAGCATTAGGTTAAGGATCTCAGAGGAACAGGGGATGCTTAATTGCTCAGCTGGCAGGGAGTATAGACCTGAGATCCATGTAGTTTTTGTTATTTGGTGGGGATTTTTCTCCACTTATTTTCTGTTTTTTTTTTCCTTTTCCTTTTTTTTTTTTAATTTTTATTATTATTATTATTATTTTTTTTTTCTTTCCCCTTTTCTTTTTCTGCAGGGAGAGAAGGTTTAGGTACAAAAGTGGGGAAAAAAGCGGTCTTAAAAATGCAAACTAAACAGATATATTAAACAAGGAATTTTTACATCTGCTGTTAGACTATAAGTACAAATAAAAATGTGTTTAAAATTTAAAATTTTCATTCATATAACAAACAACTGAACTTAATGTTTTACTCTGGAGTAACAGCTAATATCATTGTGTATTAAAAATGTGTTTGCCCTGAACTTGTATTTGCATGATTTGCCTTTCTGCAAACAAAATCTACACACTTACAGAATCTATACAGGGAACAAAATGCTTTTGGGATTTACAGAAAAGCTCTATCTCATATGCATCAAGGACATATGAACTGACATTTCCTGAGAAAATCTCCCAAATCTGTCTAAGTAGACAGAACTTTTTCCTTGTTAAAGTAATAACTACTTTAGCTTTCTGATGGTCTGGAAATTGATTGCTGACTAAAACCATGAGAAAAGAAATAGCAATAAAAAGTGTTATAAAATAAAGAAAGGGTTAAAATCAAATAGAGAAAAGCAACTCAGGTTAGTATGAATGATGGAAGAAAAGTAAAAATGATAGAACATACAGATCTAGAAAATTACATCTTATTGGCTGTTTTTTCATTTCATTGAAAAGATAACGGCAAGGAGAAAGAAAAGCAAAATTCTTTAAATGGTGATAGAAATAAAAAGGTGTTTTACTTTCTGTTACTGTACCCAAATCTAGTGAGTCCAGTGATCCAAACAGTGCCACAGCTGGTGAATGACAGAAACATTTGTTGCTTTTGTAAACTGTTCAAAGAATTTATTTATCAAATAGCAAACACATAATAATAAAGACTTTTTTAAGGGTTTGTTTCATAAACTACCAAAATTAATGTAATTTGAAGAGTTTGCTCACAACTCCTTTCTACTGTCTTTCTTGTAAAAAAAAGCAGTGGCTAAGAGCCTTTGAGCCTGCCAATGCCATCTCCATAGAAAACCTTGATATCTCTTTTCCTGCATAAGTTCATGAAATACTTTATGGTTTGTTCTTGACTTGCTGTTGTTTTGTTTTGAAATTGTACACTTTAAAAATTGAAAAATAGCACTAAAAGTATAAAACTATAACAACACAAAGATTTTAATGTTTTCAATAAAAACTGTCCTTGCGATTCATGCTCTTTAGTCATTCTAAATTTATGCTCTAATTTCTTTATGTAATTGTACAGGAAGCCCCATAGCCCACCAACCAGCTATATTTCAGTATATGCTTTAATGTGCTCTAGATATTACTAATAAACTAGAGGATTAGATTCTTTAGCCTTCAGAAAAAAAAAAAAAAATCAAAACGTGATATGTTCCTAGTACATTCTACTTGGATGTTCATCACCAATCACAGAAATTGCACAGGAATAACTACAGAGAAGGAAAGCCAAAACTGTACCCTGCTTCAAATTATCTCACTGCACAGGGAAGGAGACCAAGAGATGGAGAGAAGACTGGGATCCAGGAGTAGCTATTGAGAATGTATGTCTGGGTGCAGTTGCTGAAGGTATCCTTGTTGTAGATACACACTCACACACATGTATACACACACACATTTGCAAAATATTTGTACACACATATATAAATATACAAATTTGTGTATATACATAATACATTCATATATGCAGACTGTCCAAGCCAAGATATAAATTCATTTATACATATTTAGATCTCCACTCACAGTTTCATCTTGATCAGCCACAGAGGGGACAATGACAAAGTCATTGATGCTGCCTGTGTGTGCCTATAAGTTTCTCATAGAGAGTGAAGTACTGAAGCCTTATCTAGATTTTGAGCTTGTAAATAATGAACACAATGAACGTGACCTTGTACCACAATAAGATTGCTTTCATTGATGTCCAGACTGTTTTATGAACTTCTTATTAAAATCAATAATTTGTTTTTATGCTACCAAGAATTAAAATTGACTTATTCTTCTACTTAGAAGAAAATTATCTTCTTGGAAAAGAAGTTATATGGAATGAAACTAATGCAGTATGTTACTGCTTGATATTTGAATAATCTTATAGGCCAGTATAATGATGGGAAATTTTGAGGACAACGAGTCAAGGGAAACCTCAAAAATGCACTGAAACATTAAACTAATATGTCCAAATACCACTTCAGTACTCTAATTCCTGAACAACTCCCACTTTGATACAACCTCCACTCAGGTCACAGTAGAGAATGATAAGGTCTCCCCGGAGCCTCGTCTTCTCCAGATTAAGCGATCTCAGTTCCTTCAAAACTCCCTTTAAGATCTGTGCTCCAGCCCTTTACCTTTGTTTTCCTTCTCTGTACATGCTCCAGAGTCTCAGTGTGAATAAGGGACCTAATGACTAAAGGATTTAATGACTGTAGTTGGTAGTTCATGTAGGTGATTGGTCTTAATGATCTGGAACGACTTATTCAACCTAGATGATTCCAATATACACCAAATATAAAAATATTGAAAGATTTTAAAATTCATAATTATAAGGCATTCTGCTAATAATTTTATATGTTATTGTTATATTCCTCAAGATATTTTATTTCTTCACAACGGTACTATTTGACAATTTATCTATTACCAGTTTATTGATAATAAAATCAAATTTCACTGATTCTGTTTCGCAGAAACAATACTTTTAGCACAGTAAAATATTCAGAAGGGACTCCTTAATAAGTTGTTTTTCACAATGAGTTCTACAGCTATAGTAAAACCTGTATAAAATTACTATCCACATTACCATTTTTCCAATTAGTAGATATTTGATAAGAATCAAGACAGATTTTGTTTTATTTTGCTTACAATTTTTAAGTTATTTGGAGAGCACTAGACAGCAAAACAATCAGAGAACACTATAGAGATTAAAAAAATGTATAGAGTTCTAAAATTTCTGATGTGTTAACAAAACCATGAGGGAGAAAACACAGAAAACGGTATAAGAATAAAAATGAAATAAGAAAAACAGAAACATTATTTAGCTGTGATAATTTGTTTTATTTTAAGGAAAAAGGTATGCAATATAGGTCACTTTAAATGCCTATGAATACTTTCTCAAAATAGATATTATTTGTGAGGATTATTGATAATCAGAATGTAAAACATTAGTAGTAATATGATGAGATTTACATAATAATAATCTTTTTCAAATGCTGCGTATTAAAATGGAGGAATGAACTTCCAAAAAACAAGGCTCCTACAGCACAGCTGCTTTCTTGTTTCTCCTAAACTAGCTTTCTGTCACTTACATAACACACATAAAGTGTTCTACATCCTAACCTTGTTTCTCATTACATCCTTCCTTTACGTTACATTTGTACTGTACATTTGTACATTTTGTGGCCATAACTACTAAAGTCAAATTCACTGTGTCTAGGAAATCACATCATACATTCTGCAAAGAATGATGAAACAATCGACCCCTCCCCCCCCCCCCTTTCCCTAGTATAAATGGTTCTGTAAGTCTGGACCAGAAATTTCAGATCATTTGCTGCCACTCTTCTTAAGTGGATCACTCTAAAACTATACACATGACTATAAGCACTATTAACTATAAACAAAACATGTGATGAGAATATAAGTTCTATTTATGTTCCTTTACTAATTTACTAATCCCTAGAGAATGTATTTTTATTTACTCCACTTTACTAAAAATAAAAAAACAGTCTATCAAAATTAATCAGCTAAACGAATTCCCATCATTCAATACTTTATAAATAGTAAAGATAAACTGGCTCTACTTATTAAAGATTTAGATGTGAAACATTTGTTTTTCATCTTGTAGCACTTACCTCTTATATAAGCAACAGCAATAAACGATTGTTTAAATATGTAGAGAGATAATGGACTCATGATGAGTATTCTATTCTTTCTTCACATCACAATTCTCTTGAGTGCTAAACTTTTGGTAAACCAAAATTTTAGAAGTTTGGTTGATAATCCTTGCTTCCTGTAAAGCCTTAGCAAACATTCTGTAGACAATGGAGATTGAAAATTTAAAATTATTTCTTCCTTGCTTTTTCTCTCTCTTATAATGACTGTAGAAAGATAAAAAAATGAGAAGTCTACAGAGGCAAGAAAGAGCTACTTTGATGTGGAAAATAATCCAGGGAGGATACAAGGATATAGAAATGGGTATTGGAATGGAAATAGACTGCTGTGGAACATCAAAAGAAATAGATCCCCAAGAGAATTGTCTGAAGAGTAATTAGATGTTTCCTTATGAACAGACTTATTAATGATAGCAGTATAAATTTACCTTGGAACTCTTTCTACAGGCGCTTTGCATAGATGTGCACAGATATATATGTGAAGTTATTTCAGAGATTTTTAACATAATTAGTGCCATATTACAGAATTGTTTAATTTTTTTCTTTTACCAATAATTATGCATTGGATGTATATCATACTTCAAGATCATATACTGTATTGCCTCAGAGAGTAATAGCAACTGCAGTAAAAAGTTATACTAGATTTAACTAGATATTGAATTCATAATTCATGCTCAAAGTGAAAGAAATCTAAAATTGTAATACATGACCTTTAAAAATAAAAATGAGTAGAGCTCTATGGAGATCAATGTTTTTGCAGAAGATCAGAATGGAAAAGTTTGGATGATGAACAGGCTCTTTGTTGGATGTAATAAAATTACATACCTTATTAATGTTCTTAACAATGGGAAATTTCCTTACGTATTTCCAATTATATTTCTTCTGTGTTTTTCAACACAAAATAAAAATCATTTTCCTGCATAGTAAAACTATTGTCATGTTTCTTTAAATGACTACATGTTCCTCTCATTCTACTTGGAATATAAAATTATTTGTTGTAACAAGCTGCATTACACTACAGTCTTCATTAACTTAACTGTTAGAATCCCATGTCATCATGCTTTTCACAATTTTCTGAGTCTCATATTTTTTCCCCTGATATACATTACTTTATTTGCATATCAAACATTTCCTAAACACAATCCAAATTTAATGATAATATCACCTCGCAAATTCTTGTCTGCATGTCTGCAGCATCACTCACAAATAGCTGTGTATTGTTCTTTTAGACTTTTCTTGACTTGCCTTTGAAAATTTTTTATCAGTTTTGCCTGTGTAAAATATCAGTGGGAGATATGCCCACTTGTTGGCTTGAATGAAACAGGGTTCTGCAAGGTATCATACTGGCTTTACATCAAGAGTAAAGTATTTGGCTATGTCTTGAATTTCTTCAAATAAAATATTGTGCTTTGCTAGGATACATAAGGAAACAATTTAGTTTGCAAAAAATAATGGATATTTCAATCACCCATTGATACATGCACTTGGTTTTTTTTTAATTTTTTTATTTGTTGATTTGTTTGAAATTATAACATCTCTGTCAAAATAAAGGAAATTTTTTAACACACTTGTTACCCTTCTGATAATTACAGTTTATTATCAATTATTATAAAAGTTTTTGTGCATGATTATTAACTAATCTTCTTCTTCAAATATATTTACCAGTCACGGAAGTTACACTTTCAGAAAATAATAGTGTAGTGTTATAGTGTATTCTCTTTATTGCAGATCTGATCTGCTTTTATTCAGTATTTTCATGAATTAGCCAATCTGCCTTTCCATGACTGAAAAATTTTAGGATGGAAAAAAAAAAAAGGTGAAATTTTTAGTCTCAGTTGCAACATGCCAAAAGCAGTTGCTGTGTGACATTGTGCAGCTATATCAAAGCACCAGTTACTATACCCAGAACATTTGAAGTAGATTTTCATAGTAATCTGCTCTTTAATTGGAATCACCTTCTCTGAGCTCAGTTTTATTTTTAGCTCTTTCGGTATCATATTAAGCATATATAATACAGTCATTTTAATATTATCTAATGTTATTCAGGAAAAACAAACAAACAAACAACAACAACAACAACAACAAAACAACCAATAGATTAACAGAGTGTTTATGTAAAAAATCATCCTGTAAATACTTACTGAGACATTAAAATCTGGAAAACTGAACTCACATCTTAAGAGCATTACTGTTATCGAAGTACCTCTGCATATCCACTGACTTTTTTTAAATGGAAATACAAAAAATAATTAGCATATTTGGAGAACTATTTAAGATTCTGCATTTCCCTTTGCTCCAGCACACCAATGAAAAAAGACATTTAATACCAGATAAACACAGGGTAGAGTTTATCTTCCCATGCAGTTACATTCCCCCAAAGAACAACTACACTCAGAATTAATTGTGATTGTGAATCAAACATTTAAAATATTTGTTCTTTACCTAAAAGGAAAGGCAAAGGTCTTTAAATGGTTTCAGTATAAATTTTGTGTTACTTTTAGTCATGTTTTAGGAAGGATCTCTTCAAACCACTCAATGATTCAGAAAATACCTATTTAAGGAGGCATGATTTTTTTTTTCCTTTCACTGAACTTCTGTTATCGGTCTTATATTCTGATAAACATTTTACTTAAGTAACACTTACGTATAGTCATTATATATTAGCAGCTTCTTTCATTATTTACTACATTTCATTCGTAACCCAGCACAAGAAATGAACCTTACTAAAATGTTCTCAATGGTAGTCTTTCTCTGTTGTAGTTGTTATATGTTGGTTTTGTTGCTTGTTTTACAAAAATAGAAGCAAAATATTCTTAATAATAAGTTATATATTAATATTAATATAATTTAATGTATTTTACTATAATTTAATATATTAAATTAATATATTTTCATAGCTTTGAGTTTACTTGTGATAGCTTTAAGCATAATTAGCAATCAGTACCCAAATTTCACTACCTATACTCCTTTTAAAAACAATGATTAACTTGAAATTATTTTGTGTTGTGAGGCTGAAATAAGTGGGCTGCATGAATCAATTTATTTATTTATTTATTTTCCATCAAATGCAAGTTTAAAAGACCAAGGTACGCTTCAACTCAGAGTTAAGTACTACTTGCTTTGTATATTAAATAAAACATTTCAAAGTAAGTTTCTATCACTAGGTGACACCGTTTGGTCCAGGCAAATCCATTCCACATAAAGAAAGGAAAAAGAAGGAAAGGAAAAAACTCATTAAAATGTAATGAACTGTCATGTCTTTCATAATAGCTAGTGGAAGCCTGAAGGACTGTCTGTAGGCACCTGTCTAACTTCTGGTTGGCTGTCCAAGTGAGAACATGTCCGATACTCCCAGACGCTTTCTGCATCAAATTATATTATTAGACAATGAAATCCAATGCGGCATGATCATTAAAGTAAAAGAAAAAGGAGAAGCAAGTAATTTATTTTGCTTATGGAACCATGCAGATGAAAATATTTTCACTTTTCAACATTTCTGTTGTGGAGAAGTGGAATAATGTTTTCTGTCAACTGATGTAGCATCATTGTTTTTCATATTTTTTAGTAAAAGTTAATTATACAATAATATATATATATAAAATATTATATAAATATAACGATAGTATTTTTTCCACTGTGGCAATGATAATGCTATTCAGCCATTTTAGGAAAGGAAATATTCCATAGCTTTAAACTTTTCTTGCTTTCTTTTGGAAACCAGTCATTCTGTATTCATTCACAATATTCTCACTGCCTTATTTATTTTCTTCTCATTTGAAGTTGCTTTTCTGAAGCTTAGAAAATGTTAGTGCATATGCTGGTATTATTATCTACTTCTTTCCAGAAATCTTATATATATTGAAGATCAGAAATGAATTGTACAAAATAAAGCTTTACTCATACTGTATCATTTTCATCTTTCTCTGTTGTTTCTATTAAATTGTTGAGCATCATCATTTTATGCACATCCTCCTGGGCCTTCATCTGCTACACTGTATAGCATGACTGAAGTGTCCTATCAAACAGTTGCACATTGCCTATGCCTTCATTTCTATCTATATAAAATTTTATTACACTATAACATTAATTCAGTTATTCAGTTAAGAATTTCATCCAAAATATTTCATAGTTGAATCATTTATTCTACATTATTTTATGCATTACTATGTACTATAGATGTCCTGAAGTCTAACTCAATTACATATAATACTTTGCTATTGTCAGTTCTCATCGTCATTTCCCTGTGAAAACTAAATCAAATTAGTGATGCATGACAGTATCCTTATTAATCACATCTGACAGGGTATCAACCCTTGCTCATATTGCACCTGGACAAATAATTTTTGTATTTGGCCTCATCAAATATTTTCAAACCATTAAGAAAAATTATTTGAAGAACTCTTTTTCCATGCCATCACCTTAGAATTTTTTTTTTTTTTTTTGCTAGAATGAGAGAAGTGCAGCTGTGTAAAGCTGACAAATCCGAGAAATAGTACTTCAAGCTTCTAAACATGTTTTCCATCAGCAGAGTTGTGAATACCTTGGTGATCTGTCAAGTTACTAAAAGGATGCAGATGGAGATTACTTTGAGTTTCTCTTTTTCATTGATTTTATCTGCTCTTAATTTTGGAATAATCAAAAATAGTACAGACATTCCAAGTGATTTTTCAGTTTTCATCTATGATGAGTGTTGTGCTTTCCTATTTGTTCCTTCCCCTGAGGAAATTGTTTTCTCCACATTTCCTAATAAGTATAATTACAGAAAATTATTTTAAGGCACCATAGTTTCTCACAGTGTAAGATTCCCCATACATAAGAAATCCTGACCAACTTTTTTTCTTATGAAGGTTCAAATGAAAATTAAACGATAAGTAGTTTAGGCATTGCGTAGGCATGTATCCATGTAATTGTACACATGGTATTGGTGCTTCTTCTGACAGACCATGGACTTCATATGGAATATATGGAATTTGTAAAGTCTGAGGGGTGAGTGTTGTCAGGTTTGCTCTGACTGAACTCTTGAACTCACTGTAACTTAATTTTATTTGATTTAGTTTTGACAGTAATTTCTCTACTCAATCAAATGTTTATGGCTAATTTGTTTTGATCTTATTTAGCTTTATGTGGTACAATCATAGTTTGAAACAAGAATAATAAGCAGGTCTTCTATGTAAAAAGAGATATTTACATTCAAATATCACAGAATCACAGAATCATCAAGGTTGGAAAAGACTTAAAAGATCATCCAGTCCAACCATCACCAATACTCCCCAGCTAAATCCTATCCCTCAACACAACATCCAAACGTCTCTTGAACACATCCATGTTCGGTGACTCCACCACCTCCTTGGGCAGTGCATTCCAGTGCCTGACCACCCTTTCCGAGAAGTAATATTTCCTAATGTCCAGCCTGAATCTCCCCTGGCGCAGTTTGAAACCATTCCCTCTAGTTCTATCACTGTCTACACGAGAGAAAAGGCTGACCCCTAGCTCACCACAACCTCCCTTCAGGAAGTTATAGAGTGCTATAAGGTCTCCCCTGAGCCTCCTCTTCTCCTGAACAATCTGAACAGGCTGAACAATCCCAGCTCCTTCAGCCTCTCCTCATAAGGCCTGTGCTCCAGACCCCTCACCAGCTTCGTAGCCCTCCTCTGAACACGTTCCAGGGCCTCAATGTCTTTCTTGCAATGAGGGGCCCAAAACTGAACACAGTACTTGAGGTGCAGCCTCACCAGTGCAGAGTACAGGGGGACAATTACCTCCCTATTCCTGCTAGTAACACTGTTTTTGATGCAAGCCAGGATGCCGTTAGCCTTCTTGGCCACCCGGGAACACTGTCGGCTCATGTTCAGCCGAGCATCAATCAACATCCCCAGGTCCATTTCCTCCACACAGTCCTCCAGCCACTCCGCCCCAAGCCTATAGCGCTGCCTGGGGTTGTTGTGGCCAAAGTGCAGGATTTGGCATTTGGTCTTGTTGAACCTCATCCCCCTGGCTTCAGCCCAGCTCTCCAGCCTGTCCAGATCCCTCTGCAGGGCCTCGCTACCCCCAGGCAGATCCACACTCCCAGCCAATTTGGTGTTGTCTGCGAACTTACTGAGGGTGCACTCAATGCCCAATATGTAGCATACAATGTAACCTGCTACCATAGCAGACACATCAAGAAGTATAGGAATAGGGTAGAGTAGTACAGGATCAGAGAAGTGAGAAATACAGGTCTAACACTGGAAAGCCCACAGCCAAAAAGCCAAAATTGGTTAAAGGAAAGCAACTGGAGATAACAGTACTGTTTTTTGGGGAGTAACCAAGAGAACAAAGAAACAATACCTAATGCACTAAAGACAGGTGCAATGTGGATTTGGTCACCAGTGAAGAAAAAGCAAAGGTGTAAAATTATACTAACAAAAACATAAAAGTGACACCAAGTTTATTCTTCTCAAATGTGGAGGAAATCACAAATATCAACATTACATTCGTTCTGATGAAGGAGTCCAGAGGCAGATTTATTTTTCCTTTCTGACAGCTGAAACTACTGACTGTAAGATCTGGAAGAGCAATGGAAAGATAAACATACCATCAAGAAAGAAAATAGTAATTACAAATATACAATTACAAATTTACAAATATACAAATATACAAATATACAAAATTACAAATAATGTCAATTATATGATTACTATTATTGAGATCTTTTCTGTATAGGGATAATATCTGTAAGTATGTAACAGAATGTAGGAAAACAATGTTTCTTTTCCCACTTGGATTTTCAAAATTCCAATAAAAATAACCATGAATTCTTGTCTCTATAAAATATGTGCTTACTGTTTGCACACAAGGATTTTGAACATAACACGGTTGGTTTTTGTTTTGGTTTGGTTTTTTGTTTGTTTGCAGAGATAATCTTAATGAACAAATAGGTCTATCTAGTGAAAGCCATCACTGAAAAAAAAACAAACCACATTTGAGGTGGCAAAGGTGTATGCAAGTGCCTTGCATATATCTGCCTTGTGTTCCAAATAGAATTTTGATTTTCCAAATAATTAATTGAAAAAAGAGAAATATATACGATTAGCATAATTAATTTCCAGATAGCTGTTTTTCACTTGTCTTCTAAAGAAAATAGGAGATGCTGGAAAAGATCTAGTTTACCATATACCAAGGTATCACTGCACTTGAAGAAGGATAATTTCCCTACCAATTTTAATGATATCAAGTTGCTATTAATTAATGAGTTGTCAATATTAAAGGATATGTACTTCCTTTAATGTTTCTTCTATGTATCCTGAAAATTATTTAAGTAAAGACACTCCAAAACATGCTGAACAATAATTTGTTATAAACTGTTCCCCTAATATTTCAGTGAATATAACACTACATATACTGAAGTAGATTTATTCACTCTGGCTGTATTCAAACTTTTTTTCATAAATAAATGTTTTGCACTGTGAGACCTATGACTTTGTCCACATGACATCTCTGGTAAGCTGACCTGAAAGATGGAGTGACTGAGAGAATCTGAATATCTGTGGAGACTATAGCCATACGTAGAAGCGCATACAAATTTATATTTTGTACTTATGAGCCATTACCCGTAGCTAATAGCACAAAGCCAGGAGTTTATGTTCTTCTTCTAAAGCTATTAGACCTAAAAGCCTCTGATGGATCCTTCAGCTGTTAATCAATTCTAAATAAAGTACATCATTTTTCCAGGGAAGACAGCAAGTCTGTGGAAAGCATCTCCTAAATTATGGTTATCTAAGACAGTTGCAGTACTGCTATGTAAAGCAAACAGAGAGGTTCGTGTAGAATTCATTCTTTTTTAATATCTCTAAGATTTCTAGAACGATAAAATTGATAAGTTTTTGGATATGTTTCTGCATGCTATGATTCAACATAAAAAGAAAAATAATTGAAAGCAGGCTTACTATTTCAGAAAACAGAAGACTAATGAAAAAAATCTAGTAAAGGTCCCACATGCAAGATGAATAAAAATTAAGTAGAAATCCTTACATTTTACATCTTTGTTTTCCATTGAGAAATTGAAATCTATTGTAGAACTGCCTAAATAATTGTAGGAAAGTGTTTTAAAAGTCTTAATATTTTTAATTTTAAAAATAAATATTCTATGAACACAACAACAGTTTCCCAAAAATTTCTGTATATGTGCTTAATTTTGGAGGATTAAAATTCTTTGGCAACACTTTGAGAAAGAAATACATGTGATTTTTTGTCAGACATATGTACAGAATCAGAATTTGGACTAACTAGTCTGCATTAAATTCTACCTATCTAACACTGGATGTAAATTTAAAACTGAAACTTCCAACATCCAGGAAGAAATCAAATTTAGACTAAAAATAATTTTTTTCCATACTTCTAAATCTTTAACTTTGCATGATTCTTAAGAACATTACGGCTTGTAATGTAGTTTAATACTGTAAATACTGCCATTTTTATTTTACTTCTATTTTCATTATGTATAGAATTATTTTTATTACTGATTCACTGGCACAGCTGAGCAAGACTGGCAGTTTGCATATAAGGAAATCAGAGAGAAATAAAAAACTAAAAATGGAAGATATAAATTAAGAATTTGTGAAAATTTAGTTATTAATTGAAAATATAAAAATTAACTCCTTCAAATGAGTGCAAATATGTACTCAATTTTGTGCTTTTTCTTTTCTTTTCCTTTCTTTTCCTTTCTTTTCTTTTCTTTTCTTTTCTTTTTTTTCTTTTCTTTTCTTTTCTTTTCTTTTCTTTTCTTTTCTTTTCT
>JAPSGF010000068.1:4124496-4203199 GCA_035772895.1 Perdix hodgsoniae
AATCTAATTGAAATTGAGACTAATAAATCAAATAAGATAGGAGAGACAGAGTTCCTGAGACAGAGTCAAACACGAAAAACTTGGAACGGCTAGGAAAGCACCCTCCAGTGCCCACTGCCAGGCAGTAAGAGACCATCCAGCCTGGAAGGGTCAGATCCCATGACTTCTGTCATGTACAGGGATAGGTATATGGAATTGGAGCATTAACACTTTAGTTCCAGTACACTACATGATGTTATGATGTAGAATATTGAAAACCGAAAAAAAAAACAACCAACAAACCAACCAAACAAACAAAAAAAAAAACAACACAAAAACCACAAAACCATTACAGTGCATTAAAACCCCTGATGAAATCAGGGAAATATCTGATTTTTGAATATAGGGTCTGGTACTGGAAGTGAGCAAAAACAGGCTGGAAAATGCAAATATATTTTTAAAGCATTGTTTAACACTCACTTACCTATCTGTGCAAGGAAAATAATTACAATAATTCTGCCTTATGTTGTAGTATTCATTATTTTAAGTAGTTTTATTTATTTTTTAAAATCTTTATGAATTAGCTTCTAAACTCCTCAGTTCCATCTCACTTTATGTTCTGGATTTGCTTTTTATTCAGAGATGGTACATACACAACTAAACTAACACATAAAGATGGCAATAGTAAATACATAATCAAGACAAGATTTCATTTCTCAAATCACAAAGTGGGATTTTGTTTCCTTTTATGCAATTATTTAAATTCTGCTCATGGAATGTGTGGTAATTTTTTTATTGGGTTGCTTTAAAAGTTGTTGTTCTATTTCTAGAAAGAGTTAAGAGTTCAGGTTGGATGGGGCTTTAGATAATGTGATGTAGCTGAAGGCGTCTGTGTCTATAGCAAAGGCACTGTAATTAGATGATCTTTAAGTAGCTTACCAACCCAAACTATTCTATGATTCTAAGACTGGTTTAAAAAGGAGTGAAAAAAAGAATAAATGCCATAGAATGCATGATTCTGATGGAAGATTGATGTAGACACACACATTTATGTTGTAGGTAACAGAAAGAATTCAATAAGAAGTCACTGGGGAGCATAATCTCATCTTTTGACAATCAGTGTATTGTGTCTTCATTTCATATTTTCCAAAAAGTAAACTGTTATTTAGAAGTTCTTTCATGAACCTAATTTTTCTTGGAGAAGTTCTGCGGATGTAACTTTATGAATAATGGATCTGATGAAGAGACTTTACATTAATATTGAAAGTAAAGCTACACTTGGCTGGCATTTGCCTGCTCCGTTCACTTTTAATAGCAAGCTGAAATTGCCTGTTTTGTGAATAATGGCGACAAGGGAGCCTGAGAGACCTGCCAGTGAACTTCTTCACACACATGACTTTCTTGGGGGTGTTTTTTAACTTTTTATTTTTTTTAATTTCCACAGATCAAAATTGTGTGTGTTAATGAAAGCCTAGGTGTTTTTTGTTTTGCTTTGTTTTATTTTTAAGTTTAAATATGAATCAATGTTAAGTATATTGAAATCAATGACACCGCAACAGAATTTGGAATCTGACCAAAAACATTCAGTGCAAGCCATCTGAGAGCACATTATTTTCATTTAACATTTTCTGACTTCAAAACAGATCTTCTCCTAGTATTTAAAGTGTTCATTATTTTTCCTCTGAAAAAAGTGATAATTCTAATGCAAATTATTGTTAATAAAAATAATAAATTATAGTTCACTTTAAGCCCTTCGCAGTTTAAATGTGATCAGAAAACAATGTAGATTATAAGTAATTCTGGAATGCATCTAGTCCAACCTCCAGTTCAAACCTTAAAGTATAAGATGAGATTGTTCAGGGTTGAATTTCTGCACGGCCAGTGATTCCACAGGCTCTTTGGCCAGCTTGTTGCAATACATAATAAATTTCATATAAATCCTTTTTTCCCTCATGTGAAGTCAGAATTTCCCTTTCTGTGATCTGTGGCTACATCATCATTTTTCTATGTACCTCTACCCACCAGGAACTTAGCATGAGAATCTGTCTTATTCCCTGTTAAGTAGTTGCAGAAATTTTTATCCTTCCATCCTTAAGGCAGAAGAAGACTGTTTCTCCAAAATCCTTCCTCCTCACACACAGAAACCTCTTTAACCACACAAGCATCTTTATGGCTCTCCATTGATTTATTCCAGTTTGCCAACATTTTTACTTGGATAGCAAAATCACAGGCAAGATTTTAGATACTACTTAAGAAGCGACGAAGAATCACCTCTCTCAACATACCATCTACACTCGCACAAATATAGCCCAGAATAGTTTGCCTTCAGCATCACATTAGCACACAGATGATTCACATGTAACAGGACCTGTGGTTCCTTTCTGAAGTGTAGTTTCACTGTCAGCTCCCAGCCTGTACTATTGTACTCCCTGTTACAGAACATACTTATTAAGCTTCTCTGAGTTTGTTCTCTTCTGCAGTATTCAATAGCTCATATTGGAGATTGCTATCAGATTTCACAAGCCAACTAACTTTCTTGGACTCTGAGTAAAGAATCTCCCATGTTCTAACTATAACCTGTTTTTCCTACTGGTCCTATTTCAGCAGCATGTTCTACAGATGGCAGAAATTAGATGTCCTACAACCCAAACTATTAAACTATAACACAAAACTAGACTGGAATTGTTTTCATATCCATTTGACAAGAAATAGTCTCTAAGTTTTCTTAATTTACTTTCATGTTTGTTCTCTGTTCCAAACTGGGACACTGATATCCAAGAAATGTGCGCATTAATAACAATAATAATAATAACAATAACAATAGCAACAACAATAATAATAATTATAAAAGACCTTAGGCTGCAAAAATATTATCTTTCTTTTCTACAAGTTTAAAACTTCCAGATCAGTTAAGGACTATTCAGACAAAAAATGACCAAATTAAGTTATTACAGGAACTTGTATTCTCTAATTATCTTTACTCCAATTAAAGTAAGTTTGATATTTGTTACTTATTTTGCTATCTGAAAGAGCATCTAACTAAATTGAAAATATACTTGATGTCTTTCCAGCTTCTATCTATTACCCAGACATTGTGGGGTTCTGGAAAATTAACTTATGTCTTCTTTCAGATGCTTGGAAGCTCACTGTAGCCTGGGAATGTTTACTCAGGATATTGACACTGGCTTACAGTTTCTCCTACGTTATCTCTGCCATAAACTGTGTTTTAGAAACATGAAGTGAATTAGATTTCCAGAGACTTTTACAATATGGGGAAAATAAATTTATATTTTCACAATTCTTAAATTTTTAAAAATCCGAGTACACTAATTAGGTAGAAAAAAATGTAAATAATAACCTGCACTAGGGGTTATGATTTTAGAACATAGAAGAAAGAAAGAGAAAGAAAAATAAAGTTTCCTCAATATCCTCATTGGACTACTGCTATAGATGTTCTTGAAAGGAAGGATTTAATAGGCTTTAAAGCTAGAATGTATTTCTACTCCAGACTGAATACATCCACTTTATTTTCTTAAAATATCAAAATATTTTGTTTGAATAACCAAAGAATCAGTTAACTGTGTCATATTTATTCTAGGTGTTTTGTTGTTGTTGCTGTTGTTGTTGTTGTTTTAATTATTATTTTATTTTAAATCTCCTTCAAAATATCAAAGACGTGTAAAAGACATAATTCAGTTTCTTGAACATATGCGTCACTTCAGACAGGCAAGGACATCCAAATCAAAAGCACAGGGTCCTCACAAGACACAAGAGACCTCAGAGTAAGCCTGGAAATAACAGAGAAGCAGGTGTGATGAACTAAGCTGTCATAGTATGTATGGATGGAGGACTACAGAGGATTTGGACTTCAGTTTAAGAAAACTACAGTGATACATGATTTTACTGGTGACTTTGATATCTATGCTTCTTTATTATCAGTTAAAGCCTTGTAAACACTGTTCCTGGAGCCTCAAGAACACTTCATCCCATTTAAGGCTTCCTTCATCCCTAGTCGGAGAACTTTAAATGTCACTGCAGGAAGGCAAGTTATTTTCTAGGAAGTTTACCTTCAACCCATGCACTCTCAAAACACAACTGCAGTCCTGAATACATGATTTATTGGATGGTAAGCAAGACCAAAAAACATCCAGGCACAGGTGAGCTCCTTAGAAAAACAAACAAAAAAAACCCCACACAATCCGCATTCACATTCATCTGTCTCTGACCCAGACAGTGAAATCGGAATGCTAGAAAGAAAGTCAACCCCTTCCACAGGTGGGGGCTCACAATCCTGGGATTAATTACTCATGAGGTACATCCATATAAAACACATAGCATTGATGGCATTTAGCTCACATTAGTACTTGAAAACACTGAGTTGAACACATTTTAATACATTTTACTGAAAAGAGTGCTATTTTTATTAGCTGGTATGTTACATAAAGAAATGCCTACAAATGCCTATAATCACCACAGTTCACTAATAGGAAACACCAAAGGTGTTTCAGGTGCCACCTGAATTTTTTTTTCTTAATCCATTCTTGAAGGTGCATTTGTGAAGCTGAAATCTACTACACTAATTAAACACCTAAAACTCATTTTTCCCTTTAAAACACAACTATAAAAGGAGAGTTGGAAGGGAGGATGAAGTACTGCTGTTTAACATTTATGTGACAATTTTGCTGTCGCAGTTAGATTGGGAGTGGAAAATCTATATTCAATAAAAACCTTTTGAAAGCTTGTATATGCATATTTTTCAGAGCCAAAAAGAGCAGTTAGAATAACAAAACCATATTAATAGGATCATAATATTGCGGGCAGAAATTAAGATTCTTATAAAATATCTAGTCATTAATAATTAGACAGGATTTGTTTTAAGAGATTTCTATTTTGAATATAAATTATACTCAAACTTCTGAGTGTCTCTATAGGCCTCAGTCTTTTGTCTGAAATGAGAAAAGAAAATAACAAATTGTCTCTATAGAACTGTACTTTCTGAGAGCCTTTTCCAGATACAAAGTCAGGATTTCAGAAAAATAATTCTCTGCTTTGTTGTTGTCTGATGTCTTCTATCTGTGAATTTCTCCTGTCCAACTACACACACAGGAGAAGCAAGCAGCTCCATGGCTTTCCCAATCAAACAACTGTATATTGAGTTCCCAGTCTAAAATTCTATTGTCTCTCTTTTTTTTTTTTTTTTAATTTTATTATTTTTTTTAACTGCAGAAGAGTACAATACTTTGTCATTAAATTAAATATTATGTAATCATATCACACATATGTGGCTTCATGTTTAAAAAACCTATATGCAATTACTTATATTGTAGAAGGCAACCAGAAAATGACAGTCTTTAAGTTCCCCCACTAGTTTTTCACCAGTATCTCATCAATTAACTAAAATAGGAATGCATTAATTAAATTAGTTCATGATGCTGTCATGAATATGCATCAGAAACTTCTGGAACTGGAAAAAAAAAAAAAAGATAATGCTTTATTTAACAAATGGGAGAGAACCATTTTAATAGCTGTCTTGTTGTGAGAATAAACACACATTTTGATACTGACAAGAAATGTTAAAATTACTAGTTCCCATACTCGGGAAATTTTATGCTAAGCAGGATAGCAAAAGGGAAGGTTCACTTATTTTTTGTATAACTTTTAATGTACGTATGTATGTATGTATGTATTCATTTATTTATTTATTTTTAGCTGGGAGATTTTATGAATTTATGTGCTATTTTTTCATTTTGTTTTTATAGTTAGAAAAGGTCAATAACATTACTACCAAAGAGTTAAAGGCAGTTAAATTCGCACATTTGCATAGTTGTTTTTGATAATTAAATTATATATATTTTAATTATTTTTCTTCAAGGCCAGAATTCAGTTTTGCTTTCTTAAAGATGAACATTTTCAATTTTCATAAATTATGTATTCTCTTCCATTCAAAATTTAAATGCTACAAAGTTTGGGATGCGTTAAACCAGTCTTACCTTCAGGAAGTACACAGATGTTTGCAAATGAGCATTTGCTTTATGATTGCCTCATGATTTACTTTTGTATCAGGAATTTATAAAGTAAAGTTTTAAAAAAGATGATGATTTGAAAAGAGGAATTATGGAGTGTTGCAACTCTGTATGGCAGTGTGAAGGTGTCACACTGGCGTTAACTAGATCAATCTATGCTCATGACAGGGGGCAGTAGGCCCCTGCCCATCCCCCCACTCTCCCCCCAGCCCCACAAAATGGGAAGGAAGGAAAGGAGGAAAAAAAACCAGCAGCAACAGTCTATGTAGGAAAACTTATTTTACTAACTATGATATCGGAATGCAAGATAACACAATATAATACAATCTAATTGAAATTGAGACTAATAAATCAAATAAGATAGGAGAGACGGAGTTCCTGAGACAGAGTCAAACCTGAAAAGCTTGGTACGGCTAGGAAAGCACCCTCCAGCACCCACTGCCAGGCAGTAAGAGACCATCCAGCCTGGAAGGGTCAGATCCCATGACTTCTGTCATGTACAGGGATAGGTACATGGAGCTGGAGCATTAACACTTTAATTCCAGTACACTACATGATGTGTTGATGTGGAATACTGAAAACCAAAAAACATAAAACCACGACAGGTCACAATTAACTATCTTTTTTGCTCTTAAATAAACTTTTTTGCTCATGATTTTCTTTTTCATATTTCAACATATTAGCTTGTACTGATAATACTTGAATACAGGCTTATCTGCATTACGTTGCCCAGTTTGGTTTTAAATGACTCAAACAATTAATTTCCTTTAATTTCCCTCAGGAAGCTGTTGCCTGGTCTAATAGATCTGGGTGTTAGCAAATGTTTTCTCATTCTGTCCTAATTTTACTTTCTCATTTTGTCTGATTACACTCAATTATAACTCCATATATTAACTTTAACAACTCCTCTCATTTCTTGTTCACAACATATGAATGAGTTGAAATAGTTTTAGAATGGGCCTTTTGGTCACCAATGAGCAACAGTCTTATTGTTTCTTAAATCATTGGAACAGTTTAGTTCTTTTTTTTTTTTTTTTTCTTTTTTCTGAGGGTCTTTTTAACTCTTAAGTAGAGAGTGTCAAAGTCCAAAAAACAGTCAAAATGTCAAAAAACTGAGGTTTGTTTTTTGATTTCAAAACTTTTTGTTAAAAAGGACACTGCAGGATAAATAATGTAATGTATCAGAGTCTATTTGCCTTTCCAAAAGTCCAAGCTTTCTTTATTATTTATATACAGTCTCAAAAAATGCATTTGTTAAATGAGTTCAAGAGTGAAGCATGGGATGGACCACTCTAGCTGCTCCAGCCCAGGACTACTTTCTGGCCACAGGGGCTAACCCCTGCTCCCAAGGACAGGTGTTCTCTACCCAGACTGAGATGCCAGATATTGCTTTTCCCTTTGCAGTTTCAAGCAGCAGTAAAGCTGAACATATCCCAGAGACACGCAGACTGACACAAGACTCTAATACAGTCGGTCACATACATTGCTCCAGAAAAGAGATGCCTTTAATAGGACTTTTGAGAAACACAGACGCAGACACCTGAGCCCCTTCTTCCTCTCTGGCTGGTAGAGAGAAAAGTTCACTAGTGCAGGCACACACGCACAGAACTCTCCAGGTTCACTGGCACAAATCCTTTCATCCAGCACCTCCCACCTGAATTAATGACCAGTGGCACAACCTTTCTGTCTGTCTAGCACCTGGGCCCTTTACCCATTTCATAAGTCACCTACTGGACAGACTGGTCTAGCTTGAAGCTAATGTTACACATGCAGCACTCACAAACTAGTCTTTCATGTACACCATAATCATAAGTCCCCCTAGACATAGCAGCATGGATCTCCTGTTCACTTCATATCTTGGCCTGAACCCCAGGATCCTGCTACTCTCTTTCTGGTCCAACATAAATTTTCTTAGCAAATGCATATGCACACCCCATGCATAACAGTTTTGGGGAAGACAGAGACACTGCCCCAGAAGCCAGCCACCCACAGCAGGAGCTGTGACCCACATCTCTGTTCTAATTGACAGTGCAAAGCATCATACTGCCTTCATTCACACCAACCCCCCAGGAAACCTGTTTGAGAGCACACACCTCTCTCACTGCAGTGCCTGAGCATAGAAGACTCCAGTGGCTCCAGCAGCTGATGCTGGGACACCACTCCTGTTGCTAGCAACATAGGCCATTGGGTGCATACATCCTTGGTCTGATTCCAGTTGTTGGCATTAAATCCCATTCACAATCTCTCTCCTGGTAGTTGGCACTTAATTCTTTCAATGCACATGGACACATGCACAAGCCCACAGTTAAATTGTTTTCCCCCATTGAATGGTTTGGGAGCAAACACTACTGCCACTCCAGAGGCTGTGAGTAAAAGACTCCACTCTCTCCAGTAACTGGCACCACATGCCAGAGGCACCTACATCCTCATGGGATCTGTCTCCAGTGGCTGGCACGCAGTCCACTCATGTCAGTGCCACATTAGCTGTCACTCTGGGCCCAAAGTCTGCAGGACCCTTTCAGGCATAGAACCATGGAGCCTCCAACTACTCACCCCGGTCAGTCCAGTAGGTGGCACCACAGTCTGCGGGCCGACATTCCGGACCTGGCTGCAGTTGCTGGCAGCGATTTCACATCTACGCACGAGGTCTTGCCGGTAGCTGGCACCTCGTCCTTGCAGCTCACGCAAACACACACAAGAGAGAGTGCGAATATGCAGAGTTAAGATTTAATGAGGAAAGACATAAGAAGGTAGGACAGACTGACGTGATCGGGTGCAGGGCTCAGGGAAATATGTACCAGCCAGCACTGTTTTACATGCAAACATTCCTTCTGTTCCCTTTTCAACTGTTCCCACCACTTTGCTCTTTCTGCTCCTCCTTCCCCCATACAATTGCAGAGCTGTGCAGTTTCCTGCTCCCTTCCAGTACAGGAACCATCTAGTTCACAATCTTATCATCAGTAGGGTTCATCCTTCCTGGAAATAACTCCTGTAGCTTGTTAGGCTGCTATTAATGTGACTGGGAGGATAACCCTGCTGTAATAAACATTCTTACATTCTCACATGCCCTAATGGATTAGTGTGACTAACCAGACTTGATTCCTGCCACTGCCTCCCTTTCTTATTATGCCTTGTTACCTTGGGAAAGGTTCTTAACTAGGTACGTTTGAGAATGCAGGCTCTGTCTTTCTACATATCCTTAGAGAATTTCCTATTGTTTTCCTACAGTATTTTTTTCTCTCTTGCTCTTTCTTTTTCCTGCTGAGCTCATCATATCAGCATACTGTAGTCCAGATGTTTATCTAAAATAAATAAATAAAGTGTAATTTGTTTAAGAATAATCTTACTTTGTGAAAAGAGCAACGCACATCTAATTAACCAGAAAAAATAACGTCAAATAAACTTTTAGATAATTTTTAAGCTGATAGCTTTGAGATAACTGAAAAGTTTTTGTTCAGCTTAATTTTCTTTTTTTTCAGACTTGAGATACTTTGTTGCTTATGCTTAACTTTATTAAAATTTATTTTGTTTTGTTGTTAATTTCATTTTATTGCAACATTTAATTTCCTGTGTTTATTTTTCCTTTTCCTGCTGACTACCATACCCTCCTCTGTGGTATCTTCAAACATTACAGACACTTAGATTGGCTACAACAAATAACTGATGTTATAATCACCCTCTTTTTGCACCAGAGGAGGAGATAACCTCAAGCAAACCTGCACACTATTTTGCTGACTGAATGAATTTTCCCTTTCACCACATCGCATGCAGGAACCATCAAGGCAGGTAAACTGCACAGCTTAGGCTAGGCAGGAAGATGCAAGGGGATCTTCCTTGGGGAATCCATGGACTGCCCATCAGGTAAATCACTCCACAGCAGGCCCTCAAACAGGAGTTCGACCTGTATCTCCTAGCGACACACAATATCAGTGTAAGGACACTTTCTTGAATATTCTAAGGTAGCTCTTTCAGAATTATACAGAATTTTACAAAGTTAATCTTTGGAAGTGAATTTCGCTTTTAACGACTTGAACAACATTCCAGTTTCCCCATGGGAAAGTAGTACTCTTCAAATGCTGTAGAGTGTCAGTACATCCTAAGGGGTTACTTTCTGTGATGCGAGACCTATGAGAAATGCAAGCCACTTCAAAGGGGTATCTAAAAATCAGCAGAGATATGTATTTCACACAACTCCAGATATCTAAACTCAGGCAACTGAATAGTTACCTAAAAGTATGGATCTCTTTTTCGTCTGTTTTAGAATTTCTCTTCATTTCAAGCTTCTGATCCAGAGCAATTGTAAGAGATTATTCTTTTACATAATTGTCTCAAAGCTTGCTGGGGGCACAGATTAACAAGTCCAAGCCAGTCCTGGGCAAGGGTTGAGAAATCCTTTGGAGAACACTGATGGACAAGTCCTGGGCAAGGGTTATAAAATCCTTTGTCCAAGGGACACAGATGGACAAGGCCAGGGAAACATGAGAAAGATAAGCCACATAATAATGTCCAGGAAGCAGTCTTTTGTGTGGGCTTATCTCAAGGAAGACGGCCATCTCAGAAGGTACTCACATGACTCTTGCTCAAGCCCTCAGGGATGCCATGTAGGCAGAAAAAGAGGAAGGAAAAAATGGGGACCTAAAATCATGAGGTTTAGGTTTTCTGGCAACAAATTCCTCATGAAGAAGAGGTTTCTGACATGAGAAGCCTCACAACCTGCATCTCTCCCTACTGGACTTGCTCTGCGCTCTACATCCATGCTGAAGAGCAAAGGTATCTGCCATCTGATTCCTCACTACGGAATTCCTGCATGCTGACAGACTCTCCTGTCCCTGCTACCTGAGTCCTGCTGCTTCCTCCTGGATTGGCTCTGCGACTTCTTCCTGCTACCTGCTTGCTGCCCAAGGCCGGCCATGCTGCTGCTGCTCTCTCCCCTGCTCAGGCCTTTGAAACATCGTGTGATGGGACCGCTGCTGGATCCTGGTGGTGGCTATCCCCACTTTACATGATTCTTGCTTCTTTCCTATCTTTTCTATCATCCTCCTTCCCTTCCACATCTCCCTGATTAGGATTTATAATAAACTGGTTGCACCAACATTTGAACAGTTGTTTCTTAATCTCATGACGAGTATACAAATATTAAAACAACCTCATCTCCCTCCTATAAATTGGAGCGAGACAGCAATGCAGGTATAGGTTCACACCTGCCAGCACAATTCAGGTGTTTGAATAGCTTTGGCTATCTTAGAGATACCTCTGCAAAAGTAACAAATGGAACTGTGAGCATGCTGCCTGGATAATAAAGAATAGCAGTATCCGGAATTAGTCAATGGAAAGAAATGAATTTCTGTAGAGCACTTCATATCTGTTAATAGTTATGACACCTGAATGAATGGATTATGAACTAGAAATCACTGTTATTCTCTTTTTACCAATAAAGACAGTCTAAATGTGCAGATTAGGTATTCATATTACAGAAGTATTTGTCATAGGACATTCAGTTATGTCTACATGATAGATTGCAGGAATTTGGTCTTCAAGCTGTGCATTTACTAGTTAAAATTTCTAAATTGAATAGTCCGTAAGTGCAATTTAATAAAAACAATGAAAGTTCAGACAATATTTCAGTTTCAGTGACATACTAGCATGCTGTTTCTGCTCCAGGACTGCCAGATGTACAGTAATTCAGACACTTAAGCACTCATCAAACAAATCTAATGCAAATTTAATGCAAACCATATCAGTAATTCAAGTAAATATAAGCTCTAATGATTTTGCTGTTGTGAAAAAGAAACACAATATTAAAATTTGGTTATTGCCCAGATTTATGCATAGGGTTTGATTGGTGTTTTGTTTTAACACTATGAGGCATTTAAATATCACACAGATGCTCACTCGTTCTCCCAAGGTGGAATAGAAGAGAGAATTGAAGAGGTAAAAGTGCAAGAATACATGGGTTATGATAGAATTTACCAGAAAAGCCAAAACTGTGCTCACAAGAAAAACAAAAGAAAGATGCTCAATCATTTCCAATAAAGCAGGGATCTAACAGTTTCACAGAATCATAAAATCATAAATGACCTGGGTTGAAAAGGACCTCAAAGATCATCTAGTTTCTACCCCTCAGCCATTGCTAGAGTTGCATACAGAATCACAGAATCACAGAACCACAGAATAGCAAAGGTTGGAAGGGACCTCAAGGATCAGCTAGCTTCAACCCCCTGCCACATGCAGGGCTACCAACCTTACATTTAATACTAGACCAGCCTGTCCAGGGCCCCATCCAGTCTGGCCTTGAACACCTCTATGGATGGGGCATTCACAACCTCTCTGGGCAGCCTGTTCCAGCACCTCACCACTCTCTCTGTAAAGAATTTCCCCTTGACATCCAACCTAAATCTTCCCTTCCTCAACTTCAAACCACTTCCTCTCGTCCTACTGTTATCTACCCTTTCAAAGAGTTGATCCCCATCCCCTCTGTAGGCTCCCTTTAGGTACTGAAATGCTGCAATGAGGTCACCCCGCAGCCTTCTTTTCTCCAGGCTGAACAAGCCCAGCTTCCTCAGCCTGTCTTTGTAGGGGAGGTGCTCCAGTCCCCTGATCATGTTTGTGGCCCTCCTCTGGACCCTCTCCAACAGCTCCCTGTCTTTCTTGTACTGGGGGCTCCATACCCAGATGCAGTACTCAAGATGGGGCCTCACAAGAGCAGAGTAGTGAGGGACAATCACCTCCCTGTCCCTGCTGGCCACCTTTCTCTCAATGGAGCCCAGGATACTATTTGCTTTTTGAGCTGCAAGAACACACTGCTGGCTCATGCTAAGCTTTTCATTCATCAGGACCCCCAGGTTCTTCTCTGCAGGGGTGCTCTCTTTCCAAATGCTACTTCTTCCTCCTCTTTACCCCATTTTTTTATTGATAAGCATTATGCCATATAGTATGGAATATGTCTTTGGTCAGTCTGGGTCAACTGTCCTGGCTTTGCTCCCTCCTACCTCCTTGTGTATCTGCAACCTGCTTTTCAGCAGAACAACATGAGTAGAGAATGTGTAAATTCTGCTCTGCACCTGCTAAAAACACAAGTGTGTTATCACTACCATTTTCATCAAAAATCCAAACACAATATCCTAGAGGTCTCAACGAAAAGAATTTACTCAATCCCAGCCAAAACTATAACAATTGAATATGTATAAATGTATTTTATTATTTAAGACATTCACTAGTCGTGATATCTGCTTGAGTTAGAAGACACTGAGTTAGAAGGCATAGGAGACCACACATACCAACTACTGGAATTTAAGATGATGCTCTCAGAATTTTCTAAGAAATCCAGCTGTTGATGTTCAGGTTACTGGTTAATACACCTAACCCTCAACAGTTGTCTGCTACATGTGGTAGTATGATAAGAACAGATATTTAGTTCAGTTGAATAATCCATTCTTCTTTTTTTTTGTTGTGTGTGTGTATACAAAATTAACCTCTTACAGTGACGTAAGAGCTACTACAGCTATGTGTATTAAGTGAGAAAATAAATGAGTTTAGGTGATTCAATCTGATTCAATCAATGTGCACCACATTCTATTCTTAACTGGCTATTAATTTGAATCTTGTTTGTGTAAATCTGTGGCTGAAACAAAATCAATATGATTAAGTATAGGCAAATAAATAGAGAGTTCCCATTCTTTAATTCAAAAAACAAACAAACAAAACAACAACAAAAAAACCCCACAACTTTTAGTCATTCAGCAAAATATCATGTGAAGGCAAATAGGCAAATTGGAATTGCAAAGCTGGTGAACAATTAATAAAATATTAGTTATAATGTATTAACATTTTTAGTAGAAGAGGAAAAAAACACAACACCGATATGAAAAACTTTATTATGGCTATGAAACTGGCATGTTTCAAGCTTTCAAGGGAGTTCTCAAGTGGTGTTATTACTTTATTACCTATGATATTTAGACATTTATACAAATGTAGTACAGAATCTGAGGGAAACCATAATCATCCTAGAGCAGCAGAATTTGGGTTGAGATTAATATATGTATTTAGGTGTAAATGATGCAATTTATAAAACTTACAGAGAGACTAAATTTGACTATAAATGTGAATAATGTTATTAAAGAGTGAGTTATGCTGTCATTATACTCTTAGCAGAATTGAGTGTTAATTGCCTAAATACAATCATCCTGTACCTTTTGAGGTGTTTTATTTTTGTCTCTATGTTTTCTTCTGGTTTTGTTTGTTCACTTGTTGTTTTTGTTATGTTTTCTACTTTTCAGATACTCCTCTGTCATATCTGGAGATTATGGAAATGCCGTGCATGTACTAAGGAATCTTACAGGGCACAGTATGTCTCTATTTAGGCAAGTGAATCAAACCAACAGGAACTTTTAATGTAATTTGGAAAATAGTTCAACTGATTGAGAAAAATATTGACATTTAACTAGGGTTTTTAAACTGCCCCCTCCAAACATAGAAAAATCAATTGCTCTGTACTTACAATGCAAGAAACGCTAACTTTCAGTGACAACAGAATATGCTGATTACTGCATCAGCAAAAAATTCAATTTTGCCTGTATCAGAAATATCATCACATGTGATATGCTAGGAATAGAAAAGTTATTATTTCTAGAAAAAAATAGTATAAAGTAGAGACATGTTGTCTCTAATATTAATCATATAGTATCATTTAAGACAAGAAATGTAATGCAACTAGCAAGTGAAAGACTGGAATCATTGGAGAATTCTTTCTAGAATAGAAACTTTAGGCCAAATTAAAGTTGTTGGATGTTGAAAACACTACTAGACATCTGACTATGGGCAAAGTGATCTTATCTGCTGGATTCTAGGTAAACAGTTCAGTGAACATAATGAAAATCATTGTTTGGTATCTATTACTGGTTTGATTTCCACTTATTTTAACATATATCCAGCCTTTATGCAGAAACCTCAAATTGAAGTATTTCAACTGAGATTGCCACTAACTTTTGGTAAATATAATCTGGATAAAATAAAAATAAAACAAAATATTTGAGATAAAAATCTAGTGATCTTTTTCTTGTTAAATACTGTGCATTTTCCAGTTGTTTTTCTTGAACAGTTTTCTCTCCTTGCAGGTAAAAAACAGAAGTGTCCAGGTTGTGAATTAAATCTTTATGTAGACCCATTACCTTTTATGATTTATAATGGTTGGACTAGATGATCTTCTAGGTCTTTTCCAACCTTGATAATTCTGTGATTCTGTGATGATGCTTTATCTGTCCTACCTAACATTCACTCACCTCACAGAAATGCTCTGGGTATAGTGTATGTCCTGAGAAGTGACTTATTTCCTTATTTTGTTCTGATTGCATGTACAACTTTTGCTTTACTTAATAATCTGTCTGGCCCACAATTTTTCTCATTTTTACCCTTGAAATACTATTTCTCATTTCCAGTAGCAGAAAGCAAGCCTGTATGGGGCTTAGCTACCTATTGTGGATAAACAACAATTTGTCATTTAGCAATTTAGATTTGTTTTAGTGCAGTTAAAAAATCACTTAAAGGTAATTGCCACTGTTTTCAAAATTGTCTTCTTCATGTAAAAATTATTTATGAACTTAAGTACAGGTGGAAATGTAGTAAGATCCCACAAAAGTATTCAGAATTGATTATTTATTTATTTGTTCATTTATTTTTGGCAATAGTTATAACAATGAAATGTGTTTTATGATGATATACTTACTGAAATTTAGGAATGACAAAGCCCTGAACTTACACTTAGGATAAGTACATGTATTTGAGCAAAAGGAAACTTGAGTTCTACTATTGATTTTTAGAGTGCTATTGAACACTTGAAAAACCTGGAAAAATTAAACCTGCAAAGGATATATATGGTGAACTAAAATAGACTGAGTGTCTTAGCTAAGTATTTAAATAAGATAAAATATGTTTGAACACTTACTCATGTTACAAAATAAACTTCATGACAGAAAAACAGTGGATTATTCCTTTCCATTAGTATTATATTAGTATTAATATTTCAGCATTACTGTTATTCAACAAGAGAGGAAAGAGTGTAATCTATAAATATGAAGTTGAAATACCTGAAAGCAACCCTGAGAAAATGCAAGGCTGAGGACAAAAATCACATTTATCTCCCAGCAAAGAATATGAGATGGCAATAACTCAGTATAATAATATGTGGAAAGGATGAAAAGCTGCAGATTTTAATTGGTGTGCTTTATTGTGGTAATAAGGGTCCATGGTATAAATGGCTGCTCATACTTTGTTTAGTAGTTTTTATATTTTCATTAAATTCCTAAGATACTATAGTAATATAGGCAATAGTGATAGCAAGACCCAAATGGTGAGTCACTAATGTGGGGAAAACTCGTTACAGGGTGATTAAGCACATCAGCATTATTGATAATAAGGTGCTCAGTCATCAAGATACAGTGAAACCCATCATGAACAGCAAAATGTGAGAACAGAGGGAGCACCATCCATAAAATCAGGCAGCTACAGTCCCTATGGCGCATAAACCAGAACTGCTGCTGCATGGAAAAACCTGCGATCCCTGATAGCTAGGAACAGATCCACTGATATCTTTCTCTGTGACGGTTGACTGAATGTCTTGCAATCTATTACATAAACTCTTAATCTAGATCATTATTGAATTGTGTGCTGATGGATAAGAATTTAGACCAATCTGCATACAGTTCATTCAGGTGACCAAAAGGCCTTTGTAACGTGGAATTCTGGAAGTTCTGTACAACTGTAAATTACATTAAGTACTAAAAATTGAAAATATTTAAATATGTTGATTGTATTTTTCCTTTTTTTTCCCCCTTTTCTTCTTTCTTCTTCTTCTTTCTTCTTCTTCTTTCTTCTTCATCTTTCTTCTTGTTCTTCTTTCAGGTAATAATAAATCTCCAATTATAAGCCCAACTCTGTGGCCAGTCCTCATTCTGAGGAGGATCACTAAAGAACTTACCTGTCCTCTAGGCAGTCTTCAGGAGACACTAACAAGTGTCCATCTCAAAGAGAAGGGAATACAAACCGTTTGTTTTATCCCAAACTACCGCTGTCTTTCTTCAGAAACAAATAGAATAGGATTTAGTGTGAGAGAAAATAGAGATATCTTGACTTTTGCGCATTATGAGGTTGCAGCAGGTTTGTAATAACTGCAGTCTTCTTTTCTCTTTTTTTAACAGAACTTGACCATACTGGCACCTTTCAATCTTCTACACTTGATAGACAAGTTTATACTTCACTTCTGTTTCGGTTGACTATCAGTTATATATATTCTTCGTGCTAGGATAAACGTTTTTTTCCTGTCACAATAATCAGCTGTGGTTTGTTTGTTTGTTTGTTTGTTAACAACAAGGAAAGAGGTTAAAAATTATCAATTTGGCTAACTTATTTTATCTTTAATTTCATAGCATGCATTAATTGTTCAGGCTACTGTATCAATCTTTTGGTTCTAAATACAAGTTTCTGAAAATCTAACATATTCTATGCATCACAAATGACTGAGCTATTTTTCTGTGTGTATAAGTGGTCATTTTCTTTTATTTATTTATTTTTTTAATGTCACAAGTATAACATCTTTCTTGTGTTAGAAGTTAAAATATAGAGCATTCAAAAATGAAAAGAAAACAAAGAGTAGTGATAAAATTGCAGATTGAATAAGCAAGTGGTTAAGTGCTAGAAAGGAAGGTCAAGTCTCCACAGCATGAAATATTTCAGTGCTTCACAAGGCTTCAAAGTAACTTCATGGACCAATCTCAGACAAATTGTTTTCAAAAGAATGAAAAAATGTTTTTATATAAATCCATGCACGTATACTGCTATATAGAGGTATGACAGCAACTGTAATTTAAAAAGACATTTAGTTTCACAGCTGCAAAATTATGTCTTATGGATCAGGAATCTTGCAATAAATTGTCATTTCTTGTGGTGCCTATCAAGTAGGTGGGCTGTTAAAATATTCAAAACATGTGCACTCTTTCCACAAAGACTGCTTTACTTAAAGGAAAGCATTGATTTTTGCCATAAGATATACAGAAAGACAATCAATCAATGACAGCCTTGTAGGAAAACTACTAGTCAAATTAACCTTGGTTCACATTTTGCATTCCTTGAGGTCGTACTTTTTTTTTTTTTCATCTTTTCTCCTGATGATGGAGGAATAACCACAGTTAGAATCAGTCATAGTCAATTTTCATATCTGCATAAGAATGTTAAAAAAAAAAAAAAGGAAAACTTTACATGCTCTGAACTTCTAATTTTTTACCCTTAAATGTGTTTTTCCTTTTCTTCTTTATGTATATTTGTTGTTCAACCTATGCCATTTGTTATATCTAATTGTATACTTTTGAAAATCTTAACTGCTAATGTAGTTTATCTGAAATAAATGATGCCTCTACTCTTCATGACTTTTGTTTAAGATTAATTTCTTGAGATTTCACCATCTTTAAACTACAGAAGTTAATGCAAGACTGAAGTAAGAAATAATAATAAAGTTTCTGACTTTATCTCCTGAGAAAAAAAAGAGAATCCAATACAATACAAATATTTGGGTTTGGAAACCCAAAGAGATCTTGCAGACTAACAGTGTTATAAAACTGTAAAGCATATTGTCACCCTAGACTAGCACATTTTTCTTGAAGGAAAAATACTAATGCAAATACATAATCAAAACCAAAAGAACTTCTCTTGATTTTAAGATAGCTGCAAAAATAAATAAATAAATAAATATTTAAATAAAGATTTCTAGTAGGTAATCACAGGAACAGAAAAAAAATGCATAGTATCTAGGGAATAAATGAATGAAAATAAGGAAATAGTACCTGCATATATTACACCAGTAATTAGCAATTAGAAATACTGTGATCTGGGGGAAAAAAAAAAAAAAAAAAGCAACTAAATATCTGTTAAAATAATAGATCTGAAATCTTCTTCAGAAACCAGTGAAATAAATGTCAAATGCCTATTATTGCTCAATGGTAAAACTGAAGGCAGAATCATATCTTCTAATCCTTCATATTTCTCCCTAAAACTGTTTTAGATACTTTTCAGTGATGTGCAGTTTTGATTTCATAAGTCCATTGTCCTTTGAAATAAATATATTTTAGAAGAAATTATCAACAAAACACATTCGTGAGAGTTTTCTCCTCAGAAGCCTTTACTTTATGGGACCATCCCTGTTCAGAAATCTCTCCTGAAAGTTATTATTTGGATCTTTTAGTTTCTTGTCAACGCAGTCAGTATATTTTTCAGAATATGGTCCAGCACATTTTGAACACCTTAAGCAATTGGTCTTTCATTACATTACTTCCCTTAACAAATGTTTCTATAATCTTATCAAGAGACTGGTTATGCTTATCACTACCACGCAACAATGCTTGCAGGTAGAACATGATTAGCGTATTTTAAGACCTGAAACAATTTCTATAGTAAGACAATTGAAGTGGAAAAATCCTCTTAAATTTATTCTTTTGAGGTCAGGCAAATAGTTACTAAGAATGGAGCTCAAGACATTTGCCATGACTGTCTTTACAGTTTAAGACTGGTCATAATGCAATCTTATGTACCTGTTCCAATTTATCTTTTGAATTTACTTTGCATGCATCATACAGTCAACTTGAACAATTTGGATCTAAAGACAAAATCAATATGATATGTTTAACTTATGTTCAAGTTATACGTTATAAAATGTCATTTTATACCAGGGAGGTCATTGTCCCCCTGTACTCCGCACTGTTGAGGCCGCACCTCAAGTACTGTGTTCAGTTTTGGGCCCCTCACTGCAAGAAAGACATTGAGGCCCTGGAACGTGTTCAGAGGAGGGCTACGAAGCTGGTGAGGGGCCTGGAGCACAGGCCTTATGAGGAGCGGCTGAGGGAGCTGGGATTGTTCAGCCTGGAAAAGAGGAGGCTAAGGGGAGACCTCATTGCTCTCTATAACTTCCTGAAGGGAGGTTGTAGTGAGCTGGGGGACGGCCTCTTCTCTCGTATAATAGTGATAGAACTAGAGGGAATGGATTCAAGCTGCGCCAGGGGTGATTCAGACTGGACACTAGGAAATATTACTTCTCGGAAAGGGTGGTCAGGCACTGGAATGCACTGCCGAGGGAGGTGGTAGTGTCACCGACCATGGGAGTGTTCAAGAAACGTTTGGATGTTGTGTTGAGGAATATGGTTTAGCTGGGAAGTATTGGTAATGGTTGGACTAGATGATCTTCTAGGTTTTTTCCAACCTTGATAATTCTGTGATTCTGTGATTCTATTAAGGAATTGTTCCATAGTCAGCATGGATTTTGATCAAACATAAAGCTGCAGGCTTTGTCACAGATTACATGGCATATGAAGAAGGCCATAGCCAGCAGTTTGCTTTGTTTATGAACAGTTATATGGGACTGAGGCCTGTCTGGTTGCATGCATATTTAAGATTGTTCATGTGTATACAGATTTGTTGAGTTGGATCTCTGGAAACTAAGGAGCGTGTATTTGTATTTGATTGTCTGGCAGTGAGGGGCAATGTATTTTAAACATTTTAGATATGTTCATTTGCATGCATTGTTAATGGACGCTGTAATAGAAGAAGTATTTTTATAAGATTTTATGAAAATTATGTATTGGTTTCTGACTTCACATGGTAGAATAATTAGAAGTGACAGCTTCCTGGCAGTTATGTTATAATCTTTTTGTATGATGATAATCAAGGTAAACCTCAAGATAATTTCAGCTTCAGCTCATGGATTAGAAAAATGAAAAAAAAAATCTGGCAGCTGTTTAGCTCCTGAGAGATTTCCATCTACGTTACAGATTCTTAGTCTCTCTTTATGCTCTAGAATGTAAAAAAATAGTGTGCTTATTGATGAGATAAACCTAAATCCATAGTAAAAATTCTTCATTTTTATGATGGTTTCTATGTCAGGGTGCTGTGGGGACCAACTGACCTGGGAGGGAAATTACGGTGAAACAACACCAAACAATCCAGTAGCATTTTTATTTAAACAAGGAATAGATCAAATTATCTTGGGGAACATGGTTGTTGTTGCAACTTAAAAAACACCCCTTTAGCGATAAGCTATGATGATATGCTGTGTTCTAATACAATTTGAAAAGAGGGAGATAAACAGAGAGAGAGAAAAAAAAAAAAGCTAAAGATATGGAGATAGCAAGAGACCATGATGGTGTCATGGTTGTTCTTCCAGAGATGGGCACACATACCTGAATGGGCAGTCTTTTGCCTTTTATGTCTTTGTACCCCCTCATCCCTAAGAAAGAGCTCAGTTCTTCATAACGTTTGAGAAATGAGTCTGGGGTCTTGAGTGGTCATCAGGCCCCCTGTAACATTGTGACTGAGGTATCGCCCTGTCCCTGTGCAAGCACAGTTCAAGATTCACAATATTCTGAAAATAGGTCTGTGGATCAGAGGTTCTTCAGGGGGTCTCTCACCCTCCTCCTGCCAAAATGTGTCCAAGATCTCTTTCTCCCCCACTTCTTGTAATTCAACAGGTCGGCATAGTCTTCACTAGATAAGGAAATCAGTCTGAAGGAATACCTTGCCTTTAAGGATTCCTCATGCAACTGCTCCTTATCTTATTACTCTGATGATCTTGGTTTTCACAGTATGTGTACAGAATGCATGAAAAGCTTGCTGTTCCATAAGAAGGGAAAATGTGCTTTGCAATGGCATACCCATACCTATTTTTACTTTTTTTTTCCATATATTAATGAGCATAATGGGGAGAGTAAGTCACTAAGTTTAACGTTACTTATTGAGCACTTCAAAATGAAACAGTGCTGTGCTGCTGGGTACAATATAACATACCACTCACAGTGTACAAGTCCGGCAATTAAAATGCTAATTAGCACTTTTATTTATAAAGAACAAGGTTATTTGATTCTAATCCCATTTCCCCTGCTCCCTTCAGCAATAGGGATTGATAGCCAGAGTAGCAACAATCCATCCAAGTTGCCTGAGTAATTATTTTATTTTTTTCTCTCTCCATACACATCTAACATACACCCCCCAAGAAAAAACATAATACAAATTAGACAGAAACAGTGTATGAGATCTTTTTATTTTTCTTTCTTAGTTTTGACTATATGTAGAAATGTGAGTTGAATGTGATATTTGCTCAGTACATTCTGCAGAGCTTTTATTATAGTTCATGAAAGGCAGGTCGTGCTTGACCAACCTCATCTCCTTCTATGACTGGATGACCAGACTGGTAGATGAGGGAAAGGCTGTTGATGTAGTATAACTAGACTTCAGCAAAGCTTTTGACACGGTCTCTCACAGGCTTCTTCTGTGGAAACTGGCTGCCCATGGCCTGGACAGGTACACACTCCTTTGGGTAAGAAACTGGCTAGAGGGCTGTGCCCAACGGGTGGTGGTTAATGGAGTTAAGTCCAGCTGGCAACCTGTTTCAAGTGGTGTCCCCCACAGTACTGGGGCCTATCTTGTTTAATATCTTTATTGATGACCTAGACAAGGGGATTGAGTGTACCCTCAGTAAGTTTACAGATGACACCAAGTTGGGAGGTGCTGTGGATCTGCCTGAGGATAGGGAGGCCCTTCAGAGAAATTTAGATAAGCTGGATTTCTGGGCTGGGGTGAATGGGATGAAGTTCAACAAGGCCAAGTTTCAGGTCCTAAACTTTGGCCACAGCAACCCCATGCAGCGTTATAGGCTTGGAGATCAGGGGCTGGATGACTGTGAAGAGGAAAGGGACCAGGGGGTGTTGGTTGATGCTCGGCTGAACATGAGCTGACAGTGGGCCCAGGTGGCCAAGAGGGCCAACGGCATCCTGGCCTGCATTAGAAATAGTGTGACCAGCAGGAGCAGGGAGGTGATCATCCCCCTGTACTCAGCACTGGTGAGGCCACACCTCAAGTATTGTGTTCAGTTTTGGGCCCCTCACTACAGGAAAGACATTGAGGGTCTGGAGCATGTCCAGAGAAGGGCAGCGAAACTAGTGAGGGGTCTGGAGCACAAGTCCTATGAGGAGCAGCTGAGGGAGCTGGGATTGTTTAGTCTGGAGAAGAGGAGGCTCAGGGGAGACTTCATCGCACTCTACAACTTCCTGAAGAGAGGTTGTGGTGAAGAGGGGTTTGGCCTCTTCTCCCAGGCAACAAACAGGACCTGGGGAAATGAAAGCAAGTTGTACCAGAGGAGGTTTAGGTTAGACATAAGGAGAAACTTTTTCTCTCAGAGAGTGGTCAGGCACTGGAATGGCCTGACCAGGGAGGTGGTGGCGTCGCTGTCCCTGGCAGTGTTCAGGAGGCGTCTGGATGAGGAGCTGCGAGATCTAGTTTAGTGCTTGTGGTAGCAGTGGTAATGTGAGGACGGTTGGACTAGATGATCTTACAGGTTGTTTCCAACCTTGTGATTCTATGATTCTATTTGGAGAATCCATTGATTTGTTACGGAAATCGGAATATTTCTTTTCTGACCAAAAGTAAGTAAGTACTAATTCATAATATTCAGTTATACAACATTTAAATTGATCATATGTGTTTCTTCATTGGCACAGCAAGTTTAAAAGAAGACAGAGGGAGAAAGGCAGAACATAAGTATATTTATAAAGTGCATATATTTATTTGTATATATGTATGTGTCATTTTTCAAAGGTGCCAGTGTAATATTTTTATCCTAAAATTTGTGTCTCAGCTACTTATAAGTTGTAGAGTTAATTCTATGTCAATTTATACCTAAGATTGCTATGTCTGAGATGGAATTCTTAACTTTTTTTTCCCCATTTCTGTTACAAAACAAGGATAATGATGATGATGATAATACATGTGCATTTTTTTTTTTCCTTTGAAACACCAATCATAAAACAAATATACAAATATATAAAAGGAAAAACAACAATGGCAAAAAAACCCACAACCTACACTGAATATATAATATTGGCTTTTACTGTTGTTTTGTAGTTTGGGGGTTTTGTTTGTTTGTTTCCCTAATACAAACTGGCATATTCAGTATGAGTTTGTTTATCATTTAAGCATTTCTTATTCTGAGCTTACAGTAAGTGGACCCAGCACCTATGTGTACCTAAACTTTGATTCTTTCATATACACCCATACAAAATCTTTACAACTGAGAACAAGGAATGCATGCTTTTCTTTATATTCTTATGATCTCTCTTCATAGACACTTAAAACAGCCTTGTGGTCTATATGTCATTAACATAATAGCATGTTCTATACTCCTGTTTTACAGACAAAGGTCTTGTTAAATATGTTTTTTGTTCTTTGTGAAAGGACAAAGTGGACTTTTTAGAAGGTATGGACAAACAAAATTTTTACTTGATCACAACTGCAACTTTCAGGAAATAATATTTTTCATCATCCTCTTACATCTCTGTTTTGCTTAGCTTCTACATGCCAAAATAAGTTCTGCACTGATGAAGTTGCAGACGAACTTTTAGCTTTACTTAGATCCATCAGAGTAAGTAATAAACTACTACTAAAAAAAAAATAAAAAATTAGATCATAAAGTTTTCTCACTCACCTCATAACATACCGTAGCCTTTATGTTCACACTAACTCTTAATAACAGTTGACTTTAGCTTCCTAAAGTGCTGCTTGAAATAGAGAAGAACATTGGACTAGTACTACTACAGAAATATCTAGCAGATATAACTCCTGTCCCTTCTCCTTGAGTCCCTTAAATGGAAGAGAAACGTCTTATCCGCTGTTAGATTTAACAATTTCATATATAATAATGATGTATATGTATGCATATATAGAGAGAGAATATGATGATTAGTTTTTTATGGGACTAATTGTTTTCTTTACCAAAGAGGGGAAATTTACAGTTCCAATGGAAATAAGAGCTATCTGGTTTTGATCACTTTATTTTCTATCTGAATATTTCGTTGTGTGCATTTCTTGAAAAAGATGTAAAAAAGATATGGATTGTAAAGATGAAGTTTCATCCTATTCTTAGTACTCAACTTTGTAAAACATTTTTACAACTTTGTAAAAAATTATTTAGAATACATGCTGAGAGAGTTGGAGCACTTCAGTCTGGAGAAGAGGAGACTCTGGAGGGAACAGGTGCCTGAAGGGGGCCTATGGGAAAGCTGTGGAGGAACATTTTATAAGAGCATGTAGTGACAGGATGAAAAGAAATGGCTTTAAACTGGAATAGGGCAGATTTAGATTAGATATTAGGAAGAAATTCTTTACTGTGAGGGTAGTGAAAAACACTGGAAAAGGTTGCCCAGTGAGGCTGTGGATGTCCCCTCCCTGCAAGCCCTCGACCAGGCAGGATGGGGAGCAGCCTGATCTAGAGGGAGGTGTCCCTGCCTAATGCAGGGGGTTGGAACTAGATGATCATAAAGGGCCCTTCCAACCCAAACCATTCTATGATTCTATGATATTATCTAACAGAAATATTTTATTATGATATTGTTGACATCTGTGCTTGATTTTTATAACTATGCTCACTGCTATATGTAGAAGGAAAATATGTAGGGAAAGAAGCACTACCTAAGACCTAACAATTTTTGGTTCAAAAAATTGTCTCTGTAAATTCCATAGAAAGGTTCAGGAGTGTTTGGCAAATACAGTACCAGAATGAAATGATTGTGCCTTTTTTACTCACAAAGTTGTCTGTTCTAGTGGTCTATTTCTACTTCCTTCCCTCATTCTCTTTGTAAATAATAGCATTTAGTTTGAGGCAATCAATGCTGTTATATTAAGATGGAATCTAAAATAAATTAAGGTGAATTCATAAAGCTACATAAAAGCTTGTACAGTTGTAACTGGCTATGTATGATTCAGCTCTCTTGGAAACTTCAGTGATTTCAGTACTATGGGATTCTGCTTTATACTGTATGTTGTGGATATCAAAAACAGGTAAGTATTTTGACTGGTTGCTATGTAGTGCAACTTAATTTGTTCAGTTTTACTAACATTTTCATTATCAAAAGGCTCCAGATATAGTTCAGAAAGCAAAAATAAAATAAAATTATATGAAAAAAAAATTTCAGAATCTGTAGTGTGTTGATCTTCACTTTTTGACTGAAGTATCAAGAAAGCATAACAGTAAAAAATTATCTGGGCAGCTGAAGGAATTTCCTTGAGAAGAGTATACATGTATGCGTGTATTGAATAGGATGCATCTGTAGGTGCAGAGAAAGTTTCCTGGTGTCATTAAAAGTCCTTTTTTAAAATTCTGACTTTTTGAAATGTTACGAAAAATGAGAAATTCTCAATGATTTCAGAAAATCATTGAACATAGTTTCAGAAAAAGATGAGTTCATCTTGGAGAACTACATGTTGATTGGCTTTGCTTCAGTCCTTGAGAAAATCATGGAGAGACTCATCATGGATTTAGAGGAATATGATACCTGACAAGGCTGACTGACTTCTGTGATGAAGTGATTGGGTATATGTATAAAGTGAGAGCTGTATATGTCATTTATGTTGTCTCTATCAGTACATATGACAGTTTCTTAGAAGAATCTTTATGTCCAAGGTTGGAAATTCCTTTCCGAATTGGTAAATGAATAGACAGATGAAAAACTTATAGTTTTATATATAGCTCAAAATCTAGTGGTTAACATTTCATACTCTGCTCCATGAAGACAGGCTAAAGGAACTGGTCTTATACAGTCTGAAGAAGATGCAAATAGAGAAGCACAAAACAGCAGCTCCTCAGCATCCATAAGGTCATTAAGAACAAAGATTTGGACTATTCACTGAGGTTTATTGTAGAAGAATAAGAGTCTAACATCATATCTTAAACCAGAGATAATTTACCTGGATAAAAGGCAAAAATTAACTTACAAACTAATTAATTAATTAATACAATTCACCATAAAGATAATGGAGTACTAGAGTTCCACTAGTCCCATCTTTGGGTGAATGACCTTTAAAGATCCCTTCTAAGTCAAATGATTCTGTGATTATATAATTTTTCTAGATACCTACTATGCAAGTACATTACCTTGGGCTTGGATAGTGAAAGTCTCTCCCACAAGGAATTCATCTGGAAGCTGTGCTGTGGTCACAGAAGCTTTGCTTTCTGTTTTACAGACACGAGGCAAGATTACCCCTTTCATCTCTTCTGTGTAACATCGCTGAGCTCTGCTCTCTGTGACAGGAACAGGGCCCAAGGGAATGGCATGGAGCTGTTAGGGGAGAGGCAGCTGGGGGTTAGGGAAGTGGCCTGCACCAGAGGGCGGTGGGCATGGAATGGGCTGCCCAGGGCTGTGGGCGTGGCCCCGAGTGCTGGAGCCCAGGGAGAATTTGGACAGTGCTCTCAGACACAGGGTTTGATTTTGGGTGGTGCTGTGTGGAGCTGGGGTAGGACTCAATGATCCTTGTGGGTCCCTTCCAACTTGGGATGTTCTATGAAGCCCTTCTTTGAAGTATCCCAGCTCTTAATCCTTTCCACCTTTGGAGATTATCAGGATTCAGATGGAAAAAGCCCTACGGAACAAGGTCTGACCCTAGATCTTTTTAGGTCATTTTTTGAGTGAAACAAAGACCTTTTGAGATCCCTTCCAAACTGAATTATATTGCAATTATGTCTGAAAGAAGAGGAGAAATGCACTGTGACATGCACACTTTTTTTTTTTCACAGTACTTGTGCTAGGATAGATTTGTCTAAGAATAATAAAAAGTTTTCTATTAAAAAGTTTGTGCTAGATTGAATACTCCAGTTTGTGCTAGAATACTCTGTTGTGACTTCTTTTAAAATAGTTTATTAAGTTTGTCTTCTAAGTGTCCATGCTGAATTTCTAATGTAAATTAAAATTAAAAATAAAAATAAAAATTAAAAATAAAAATAAAAATAGGAAAAGAAATGAAAAGAAAGTTTTTAGAACTTGTAGCCCTTAACTAGCTGTAGGACATGTTAAGAATCTTATACTTCTGGACTAATAACAACAAGCTGGTTCACAATTAATCATCTTGACAGCTGGAAAACAAAACGAAAGGGATTTCTCCTGGATTTCAGAGTAGCAACCAGAGGAGTACAGGATATGTGCTCAGCTGAAAAGTTGAACCTCTCATCTGGGGCCTGGAGACTCCTGTATCATTATTCCTCTAAAAGCATCTGCAGGCAGACCGCAATGCATTCAAAGAAATACATATATACATATTTATACATTTTCAAGTACAGGCATAACAAGCTATTCTTCTCATCTGTGCCATAGGCCCCCTGAAAAACACAGGGAAGTGGAGAAGCCATGATAATATTTGTTAGTAATTTTTAAGTATCTAGGAAAACTGTATTAGGGAAAGTGGTAACTGAAGAATTGATGTACATTTGATGTAAGAAGTGGTAATTCAGTTCAGAGTTTAAATTCTGTCATTTTATCTTGTATTATATCTATGAAAAAGAAATTACTATGAGTTTGATTTGAACTTCATTACTGTTATGTTAGATGCATAGTTTCAATGCACAAAAAAATAGGAAATATCTTTCATTTTATCTTTCGTTTTTATAAGTGCCAAGTTATTTTCAACACATTCTTTACTGTAAGATTAATCCAAATATCCAGATTATTTAAAAGCCCTTACTAAGTATATAAATATATATGAACATATACATATATTTAACATGCCTGTACTACGTGTGACTACAGCACTGTTAATATCCTGATGTCTTTTGTGAATTGCTGGATTTATTTGCGCTCTTCAAGGACATGAATAAAAAGAGTACTGTCCTCCTGACAGAAGTTTTCCTCCAAATTGCTTTCCGGTTTTTGCCTTTTGTCTTTATATGTCATCTAGCATGGCTGAGGAACTCTGTTTCTGGGGAGGAAAACACTTCATCTCTGCAGTTTCTTTCTGTAAACATGCATTTAAAATTACTTTGCAAGCACACAGTTCCTTCTTCGGGTTTAATGTCTCTTCCCCTACAGGAAACAACATAAATCAAATGAGTTAAATGAGACACAAGAAGAAGTGAAAAACAACGAGGGACAGAACAGAAACAAAGAAGAAAGAGGAGAGGAAGAATTACGTAAATGAAAAAAATAAATAAATAAACTGCCAGGTACATTTTTTTCACTTCAGTAGTAGAATTTTTCACTTCAGAGTAGATGAGGTTAAGGAGAATGATTTAAATATTGCAGTCTTTGTTATGATGGTAATTAGATTATTTGATCTCAAGTATAAGTGAAAGCTATCTCAGTATATGTATGAATTACACTTGTATGAGTTCCTATGATTGCTTTTAATCTTTGACTGCAATTAAATCTTTTCTGATAGTACACTTCAGATAGACATTGGGTGAGTGGAAGTGGCTTAAAAGAATGCTAGATATTTTTCTAGGAGAACACGTGTTGATAGATCTTACTGATTTTTCCTTTTGTAAACTGATATTTAAAGTCTAAATTACAAGTTATATTATAATGGAAGCCAGAGCATACTGTAACTTAAAGACTGAATTTAGCTGCAGGTTTGCTGAAATATGGTGCAGTTATTATACCTCCATTGTGTACGTATGTGCTGCATGTGGCAGGTTTGGAGTTCGTTCTTGAACAAATTTTCTAATGATCTTCTAGGTATCTTTCTGTCATAGTTTTGGTTGGCATAGAGTTAATTTTTCCTTGTAGAGGCTTGCATGATTGCCATATTTTGGATTTTTGACAAAAGAGTGATGACATGTGCTGCCCTACCAGAGCTTTGCTCTGCCTTGACAAATGTTGGATAGCTACACAGTGTGCATTACAAGTCATAATTTGGTCCCATCAATTTTAAGTAGTGGCCAGAAAACTCAGTCTCCCAGTGAGTTTTCGATACCATACTCCCGTTTCATAGCCTAAAAAGATATATTTTGAGTTTAAATATTGTAACTTAATAGGAAATAAAAAAAAATAAAAGAAGTGAAACATGCAGTTATAAAATTTGTTGGAATGGGAATTAATATTTATATAATCCTTTGGATGTTAACATCTCTCTCTCTCTTTTTTTTTTTTTTTTTTTTTTAAAGTATTTTCTATAATATCTTCAGTTTATTTCATGTATGAAATTCATGAAAAACAACTCTTGACAGAGCTTTCCATGAATGATAACCTATCAATTTTAGCTTGACTTGTAGTAATATTTGACTCACCTGCCTGGATTCTGCATTTGGATAATGAGTTGAGCTTAATTAACAGCACACTTTAATCACCTACAATTATGTATCACGATATTCTGGATTTAAGTCTGGCTTTGGGGAGGAATACTGTGGAGTGATAATGCAATATGCAGGCCCCACCAGCTGCACCATCCCTACACACACATCAAACTTTGTGGCTCTACTAGACTGAATGGTCTTTATGACAGCAGTTATGTTTGAGGTTCTTCTTTAGTCCTTATGACACTTGTGAGAAAACTGAACAAACTGAATTTTGGTGACTTTAAGAGCTATTTATAACCAAACACAAATTTCTTAGATTTAAAGTCAAGGAAATGCACAAAACCATTTATTTTAAAATGCTCAGCATGAAATTAACTCATATTGTGTAACTTGGAAATGTATTTTGATTATGCTTTTCAGAATGTTCTAACTGGAATTGAAAGGGTAGCTGCAAGAGTAGTATAAAGGGTTGCTTTTTATACTCTTCTTTGAGTCTTCATGGAGGAAAGAATATCAAGAAACACTGCTGAAAAAAATAACACCTTGACTACATCTGTCCAGCTCTACTTCGTTAGATGGTTCTGGTATGTGCTTGGAAAACAAAGACAGATAAGTTTTACAGCTGAGATTGTCCCAAAATCACTAGGGTGTATTTCCTTTCTGTGATGATTCAGACAAGCACAGGAATGAATTAATAAAGCACAGATGGACTCCTAATAACTTTAATCCTTTTAAAACACATGGAATTAGAAGCCAGAAGACGGTAGTAACATATGTAACAACAGCCAATACAGGAAAACAAAAAACAAAAAACAAAACAAAACAAAAATCTTAAAAAAATATATAAAAAAATAAAGAATGGTTTAGTCTCTGGTGCAAAATGTCCATTCTTGGCTTATGATGATGATTTTAAGTTAGAAAGCAGAAATAGGAAGAACATACTCCACACAGGTGGAAACTGTTGTGTGTATAAGTCAAGATGCCATTTAGTGCATGTACACACAGGACACCAACATTGAGTGTAGGGTCACAGAAATGATTAATGTACCGAAGCATCCCTCCAATGAAGAAAGAGAGTTTGGTGACTTAGCAAATACCTGAAGGAATGATGCAATGAAGACAGAACATGTTCTTTTCAGTGCTGCTCAGTGGCAAAATCAATAAGCAGTAAGTACAAACTGAAACATAACAGATTCTGTATAAATATCAGAAAGCATTTCTTCACTGTATTGGTGATGGAGCATAGGCACAGGCTACTGAAAGAGTTTGTGGAACCTCCCTCCTTTGAGATCTTCAAAAAACATCTGGACATGGTCTTAGGCATCTTGGTCTATTTTCTGTGATTCTATGATTCTTTTACATCTTTACCTGATAGAGCGCTCTGCCCAAAGTTCCTGCCGCAGATCATGACAGGCCTGAAGGTCATGACCAACGCCAGCACGATTTTGGCAGGAAATACATGTATCTGAGCAAATGTGTTTATGATAGAATAGAAAATACTGTCCATCTTGTTTAGCAGGTGAATCTTAGATTTTATATCATTGACTGGTATGGATCTGCCCTTGTGGCTACTTCACCTCTAAGTTCTCATTTGCCAGAAATTAAAGGAAATTTGATATTTATTTCATTTTTTGTTTTTTTTTAAACTGTTGGACAGTTAGATAGCACTATCCCAGGTGGTATATGCTCTGTCCTTGGAGACATTCAAAATCAGGATGGACCAGGCTGAATGTGATGTTGTTGTAGATGACCCTGTTCATTGCAAGGGAGTTGGAGCTGTGACTGTAAGAAAGATAAGCTGAATGATTCTGGCAGAGCTTAGTATAAAACAAACAAACAAACAAAAATATCTCTAAATAAGCAGATACTCCTAAATCCTCCTGTTTTTTAAACCAAGGATTTACTTAATTTAATTTTCTTTTATATGACATCTAGGAAATATTTTTGATGCTTACAGTTGTAAAGATAGCAAGTATTTCCTTATATCCCACTTTTGGTACTTGGGTCTTCAAGATCCTGGCTTTAACTCTTGCTTCTTGTGAGGCAGTATTTTTTGATTTACCTCATTTCTGTGGAAAATTTAACACTACAAATTATATGAGAGGATATTCTTTACATTACAATTGTTGCTGATATATGACAAATAATAGGTTGTCTTACAACTGTGAAATGTGCTTTTTGATAGCAGCGTATCTTCTATCTCCTAACATCTTGTTCTTTTACAGACAATCTTGTTCTCTTCAAGACAATTTCAGTTCTCCATTCATTAGAACTTTTCCTTAGGATGAGGTGAAATGGATTAGTAGATACTTAGCATTCATATGTTTCTGTTTTTTATAATATATGAACAGTTGTAATACATCAGACTTTTCTTCAGTTGTGGTAATACTTTGGATTTCTGTCCTCTAATGAGAAGCCATATTGAGAGCGGAGGGTAAAATGGTTCCAATTTGTCCCAGAAAAATGACTGTAAGTGACAAATATTCATAGGGAAACATTTCTAGAGAATGGCTGACAAACAGGCAAAATACAATCCATAAGGAAGATTGTAAGTATAAAACTTCTGGTTTTTTTTTTTTAATCACTGTCTGAGACTGCTATCAGAAAAAAAATAACTTTAAAGTCCTTAAAATGTGTGAGGAAGTGATTAAACATTTGGCCAAAATTTAATATTTCCTACAATTTCATCTTCTATGTAGGAAAAAGCAAACAAACAAACCAGAACTCACTCTATTGCTTAAACACAAGTAGCCTTTTTATAGAAATATCTAGGATATACTATACATTTAGTCTCTGAAGACACTTATTTGAAGAAATATGACTCTGTTACTCTGCCAGAAGTACCCTCTTACATTATATGTATATTTGTAGAAAAAACTGGAAGAAATTGATCGAAGTTTTCCAACATAAGTGCATATATATATATATAATATTTTTACATCCATTGATGATTAAAGCTTGTGTAGTCATCCACCATAAACATCAAAAATATTTCAGGCCTAAGCTAGGAATGAAGGAATGTTGTCTTTTTTTTTTTTTTTTTTTTTTTTTCCCCTATTCCTGTAGTTTTCAGCTACTTTAAATTGTAGATTTCAAATAAACAGGGCATGCATGTAGGGCAGGCTCATCATTGCCTCTTCGAAGTCTACAACAAATTAAGATGTGTTGCTCACTGAAGACCTTTTTATTCACAGAAATTGGTTGCTGTCTGTGTGACCTTTGTGTAAATTATGTTTCCCAAAGAAGATTCACCATAGGTTTTGACATCATTACTTTTCTCTATTAAAATGCAGAGCAATCACAGTGCTGCAGCCAGCTCAAACACTTCAAAGTTTGTTTTGTATGTTTTTCAGTCTGAGACTGACCAGTTTGGTCTGATTATGAGTTCAGTATAGCCCTTGTAATTTGTGACAAAATCTCTGATTTGCTAAGCTCATTGGATGAGTACATAGTCATAACAGTATAGAATTCACAGGCATTTACATTGTTTTTAGAGATCTCCAAAAAAGAGCATATAAAAAATTATCAGATATTCTCATCATTTCTCTCTGTCTCCTTATCAGTTGGAAGAAGCAGCTACTACACTGTCATACTCACACTCTACAGAATTTCAATGTATGAGTTGCCTTTGTTCATATTTTGGGATTTGTTTGTCTGAAGTGTAATGAAGATATTTCCAGATAAAGACCATGAAGTTCCCTTGAAAAAGTAATCATACCTATCTCTAAATGCCTGCAGTTGTTTTCTGCATATTAATTTGTCACTTTTTTAGTCAATGGAGAAATAATTTCCTCTATGGAGTAATGAATCTAATAAAGCAGATGTACAAAAGAATTTTCATGAATTGTACACTAAAACATTCAGTTTTCCTCTGTGAACTGAGAAAGCTAACCTTCTCAGAAGCAGATGTAGACTCATCACTGGCTTCTCTGCATGATTGAGTTGTCAAAACATAAGAACCTAAGGCCATCATTGAACACTTAAGTTATCCTGCATTGCTTTCAGTTCCTGTGGGATGTCTGCATTTTGTATGAGAAGATATTATACAGAACATAAGATAAAATTCTGCAGACACCAAGCTGAGTGGTGCAGTCGATACTTTGGAGGGAAGAGAAGTCATCCAGAGGGACCTAAACAAGTTGGAGATATGGGCCCATGAAGACCTAATAAGGTTTACAGGGCCAAGTGCAAGGTGTTCAGCTGGGGTAATTCCATGTATTTATACAGAATGGGGGCAAACTACTTGAGAGCAGCTCTGTAGGAAAGGACTTGGAGGTCCTGGTGGATGAGAAGCTGGACATGAGCCGGCAGCGTGTGCTTGCAGCCCAGAAGGCCAACTGTGTTCTGGGTTGCATTAAAAAATGGGTGGCCAGCAGGGAGAGGGAGGTGATTGTCCCCTGCTAGTCGGCTCTTATGAGGCCCCGTCTGGAGTACTGCATCCAGGCCTGGGGTCTCCAGCAAAAGAATAACTTAAGCTTATAGTGTCCTTCCCGAGAGTATGCTCTATACTTACATAAAGCTATATAAGGACTCTTTCCGTAATGGTAGGAGAATGGGAAACTGCTTTAAATTAAAAGGAGAGATTTAGATTAGGCATTAGGAAGAAATTATGGTTTCTGTGGGTAAGAGGCACTAAAACAGGTTGCCCAGAGAAGTTATGGATTCTCTATCCCTGTAAATGTTCAAGACCAGGTTGGATGGAGCCCTGGGTATCCTAATCTAGTGGAAGGTGTCCCTGAGGGTGGATGGAAGGTTGGAACTAGATTACCATTAAAGACCTTTCCAATCCATGATTCTGTGATTCTTGTCTTTTTAGGGATTTTTTTTTCTTTATATATATATAATCTTATCTTTTTTCTTATTTATTTCATTTTGATGAATTTCTAGTTGTGGGTTTGTTGTTTTGTTTTGTTTTGTTTTGTTTTGTTTTGTTTTCTCCTACCCTTGCAGTTACTTCTGTTTTCTACTTATCTACTTATATTAATGTTATTATTTTGTATGGAATTTATTTAGTTATCTAATTATAGAGGCTATGTCAGTTGTGTCAGTTGTATGTTTGTTCTTAAATGAAAAGGTTGAACATTTTTACAGCTGACTGCTATGTAGGACATATCAGGCACCTGGTCATCAAGAAGAATCCAATTGGAGGAATAAGAGACAATGATTTGGTGTTCCAAATGGGTATAAAGGGGAAAAGTTGTTCACTATCTGTCTTTGGAAAGTTTCCTTGATTGAACTGGACAAAAAGCCTTGAGCAAAATGAAATGAATTTAGTGTTGATCTTATTTTGAGTAGAAGATTGCATATTGCTTCTTATCTGAATGTTTATAAGTGTTATGTCACATAATGTGCATTTATCTTTCCATTTTGTAGATTGGGCTATCATACTGTTCAATCTACAGAATTGAAAATATTTACTTTGGAATGCCTGAAAATTAAATATCATATCTTCAAATTTATTTCTGTACTTTGCAAATTTTGGATTCACTGATACATGTAGGGTTACATCAGAATAAAGAAAACAAAAGCGGTGTGATTCAGGATTCCTTTTTCATATCCTCGTGAAAATGGGTTGTTTGTTTTAATCTCCATTCTTGTTATTTGAGTTAATTTTCTTTATAGCATTTTGTATGATACCTTGTGCACAACCAGGGAAATGATGCAAACTAACCAAAGAGGTGTTCCGTGGCACACATACATGCTCGGGAATAGAAAGAGAAAAGAGAGGGTTTAGAGATAAGCTGAGTTTTACCTGGGAACTCTCTGGGCACTGGTCTACCCATGGGAGTTGGGGAATCATTAGCTTTTCATCTCTGGTTTTGCTTTCTTCCTCTCTTCTTCAGTTCTTTCTTCACTTATTAAACTTTTTTCTTTAAACCACAGGTTTTGTTGCTTTTGCCCTTCCTTTATTCTTCCCCTGTCCAACTAAGGGTAGAGGTGAAAATAAGAATGTGGCTGTGTGGTGCTTAGATGTCTACCATATGTCTACTGGGGATAAAGACATCTCTATATCTCTGCTTACAGCAATCTGTATACTTAAAGCTTTTCTCTTGGCTATCTGTGGATTTTACTTGTTATCTGAAGTGTCTGATGTAGAGGCATTTATACTTACATTGATAAATATCAGAACATGATTTTCTTTTTCTCTGTTTTAAGTTTAGTAGACATAAGATTTTTCAGAATGCCGCTTGATATGTTAGCTTGATTTTATACTAAAATGTTATGAATATTACAATTTATCATTTCTGGATAACTTGGAGTATATTCTGAATGAACATACATCACTATGAACCCATCCATGCAGCTAGTCCATGCATTTAATAAATTGTGCTTAGTCTTCTTCCTGAATTAATCTGGTATTAAAATGCAATAACAGAACTTCATTAGCTACACTGAATGCTGTTTCAAAAATGAATAGATCATCGTAATAGTACCTATATGAACATCTAGATAGATGGACTCTCGTCAGTCATTCTCTCCTTAGTCAGGGTTTCTTTAGTCATATATTAAAAAAATGCTAAATAGAAGAAGTCTAATCCTCGGGAGTTCTGAAGGATAGCATGCTGAACATAATCAAGCAATATACCCTCTTGGCAAAGAATGCCATTAGCATCTTCAGATGCAATGGGCAGAATGCTGACATCAGGTCAAGAGGAGATATTTCCTCTTTATTTAGAGCTGCTGAGACACAACTGGAGTGCTGGGAGAGACATGAATGAACTGAAGTGAGTTCAATGAAGAGCCACAAAGATGATTGAAAATTCTGACAGAGGACGTAATGCTGAGAGTAGTGGGACTGTTCATCCTGGAGTAGAGAAGTTCCACTGAGAAATCCTGTCTTTGTATAAATACCTGAGACTGGAAAATAGATGGTGGAGTCAGATGCCTTTTAGTTGAGCCCAGTGAAAGAACAAAAGGACACAATATGAAACACAGGAAATTCAATTTGAAAATAATAATTATAATAATAATAATTTCCATTAGATTAGTAGTGCAAGATGAACAGGATGCTCAGAGAATCTTATTCTTAGACATGCAACATGTGTGGAAATGGTCTTGAGCATCCTATTGTAACTGATCTTGCTCAGGTATCACAGAATCATAGAATCACCAAGGTTGTGAAAGGCCTTCAAGATCATATAGCCCAACTGTCCACCTACCACCAATATTTCCTCAATAAATCACGTCCCTTAGAGCAACATTTGAACGTCTTTCAAACAACTTCAGGGACAGTGACTCGACCACCTTCCAGGTAGACCATTCTAGTGCCTAACCACTCTTTTGAAAAACTATGTTTTCCTAATATCCAAAGTGAACCTCTTGTTGCACAGTTTAAGGCCATTCCCTCTCATCGTATCACTGATTACACAGCAGAAGAGGCAACTTCCACCATGTCAGAACCCATTTTTAGAGTAGTTTTTAGAGTGCACTCTTTACTAGGCAAAGAACTGGCTGGAGGGCTTGGCCTAGGGAGTGGTAGAGAATGGAGTTAGATCCAGCTGGTGGCCTGGATCAGAAGTGGTGATCCCCAGGGGTCAGTATTAGGATCCATCCTGTTTAATGCCTTTACTGATGACCTGATTAAGAGGATTGATGATATGATCAGTACAAGCTAAGGGATGACCTTCTGGGGAAGAGCATTGTGGGTAAGGACCTGAATGTCTCTGTGGACAACAGGTTAGCCATGAGTCAGCAATGTGCCCTTGTGGCCAACAAGGCCAATGGTATCCTGGGGTGCATTAAAAATAATGTGGCAAGCAGGTCAAGAGAGGTGATCCTCCACCTATGTTCTGCCTTGAGCCACATTTAGAATACTTTGTCCAGTTCTGGATTCCCCTGTTCAAAAAAGACAGGGATCTCCTAGAATGAGTCCAGCAGAGGACCAAAAACATGATATAGAGCATGGAGCATCTCCCATAAGAGAAAAGGCTGAGTAACATGGTTCTGCTCATGCTGTGGAAAAGAAGACTGAGAAGGGATCTGATTAATGTAAATATCTAAAGATATTTATGTAAATATCTAAAGATATTTATGTAAATATCTAAATTTTAATAAAATATCTAAATTAATGTAAATATCTAAAGATATAAATATCTAAAGAGAGGTGGGAGACAAATGGATAAGGTCAGTGTCTTCTTGGTTGTATGTAGCAATAGGACAAGCAGTAACATCCAAAAATTTGAATAAAGGAAGTTCCAAACAAATATGCAGAACTTCTTTATGGTGTATCAAAGCACTGGAACAGGTTGCCCAGAGAGATTGTGGAATCTATCTCTGTGACAGTATTCAAGACCTGGCTAGATGGCTACCTGTGAGAGCTATTGTAGCAGAGCTTTAGCAGGTGGATTGGACTTGATCTCTTGACATTCCTTCCAACATCTGTGATTCTGTCATTCTGTGATAGCTTGGGATATTCTATGCATTTCTATGTATTTTCTGTGTACACCCTGCTGCAAAGCAAAACAAAAACTTTTAAGTCATGCGGTCATGGCATTTTGATCCTTCATAAGTTTCTGGCCATAAATATTTGGCTCATTATCAAACATCTGATCTTTTAGTTGTAACCTATTTCTCGTCATTACTCTTTTAACAAGCACTGTGAAATCTGCCAAGTAAAATTGCAATGAAGCATAGCAGTCTGAGAAAGCAGAATGTAATGAGAAAAATAAAAATAAATAAATAAAAAAACTGTTTACTTGCTTATTTCACATACAGAAATAAATTATTTAATTGCAAAATCCACTGTTTGAGATGTTTCCTCTGGTATCTCACAGGCATTTTGCTATCTATGTCTTCAAAAATTATTCCTATACAGAGCAAAAGAAACACGTTTTTAATGAGTTAAAGGGAAAAAGAAGCATTAAGAAGGAAATGTAATGAGGCAACAAATATATTAACACTGAGGTAGCACTTTTGTTCTGTTGCACCTCTTTCAGACAGTGTGCTAATCAGTCTGCTTTGATTAGATAAGCTGAAGCACTTTCTAATTGTATGTGAGGTAAGTCTGAGCCAATATCCAGAGGCCATTCCTGGTGACAGGAACAAAGCAACATCACACTTGAATGCTTTTGAGAATAGAAGTTAATAACTTTGATGCAGGAGACAGATGCTTTAGAAGTTCTTACTGTATTTGTTTCTGGATTATGGTCCGCACAAGATATTTTATCACTAATAAATAATTGTCTGTGTTTGTTTTATTTTTCTTCTACATAGTTGAATGTAGACAGCTTGAACTCTGGTTACAGCTTTAGTAAGATTTAGAAAAGAATGTAGTTTATACCTGATCTCAAAAATATAATCCTTAGCTGATTTAATTTCATTGGTAGCTTTATAGCTGTGGATTGTAGTGGATTTTAGAGATGTTTCCTGTTCAATTTGTTTGTTTTGTTATAAACACACAATCCTACACAACTACATCTATTCTTATGTGCATCAATATAAACAGTATATGTTTTTATGTACATTTATATTTCCTTATATATTATTTACATATGTCAATATATCCAAGGAGAATTTATTAAAATTTTGCTTAATCTAATGACTGAAGGAAAAAAAAATAATAACAATAACACTCATTATTCAAAGAAGAGAAAAATTTGAGATGACCTGATAGCAGCCTTTCAGTATCTAAAGGGGAGCTACAAGGAAAGAAGAGGACCGACTTTACCAGAGTCTGTGATGATAGAACAAGGGGAAATGATTTCAAGCTCAAAAAGGGTTGATTTAGCTTAAATATAAGAAAAAAATCTTTACAGTGAAGGTAGTGAGGCACTGGAACATGTTGCCTAGTGCTGTTGATGTCCAGTCCCTGGAGGCTTTCAGTGCAAGGCTGGATAAGGCCTTGGACAACTTGATCTAGTTGTGGATGTTCATTGCAGTGTTCACTGCAGTGGACTTGGACTAGATGGCCCTCAGATGTTCCTTCCAACTCTAAGAATTCTATGATTCTATGAAAAGATATAATTTCCTATGAGAAGCATAGACCACATAATGGAAATAAAAATAATGACATTAATTAATTTAGCGTTAGTTGTTTTAGTTAGTTAGTTAGTTAGTTAGTTTGTTTGTTTTACTGTGAAAATTGGTTAATCAATTTATCTTGATCAATCTTTACATTTGATAGGGTAATAGGGTAAGACATAAAAAAACATAATAGGGCAAAGGCACTACAGATACATAATTTTTATTTTACTTAGCTTTGTTTTATCGTGAGAAAGGAAATCATTATTTATTTATCCCATTATTAATTTTAAAGTTGGAAGAAAAATTCAGGTGTGTATGCGTTCTGTACATCATCAGAGAAAATGATAATGCATTACAAACTGCAAATGATTTTAGCAAATCAGCAAAAAAATGCAAAAAAATATTTTATTATAAGGGGGACTAAAAAAGAAAAAAACAGAAAGACAAAAGGGTCATTTCAATTTTTTTAAAAGGAACTAACATCATATTGAATCAGATAAGCCCAGAATCTTTTCAGTCTTCTGAGGATCTGATTCATACATTCTCCAGCTACTTCTTTATCGGTATTTTCAAAATAATTATGGACCTCTGCTAAATATTTAGGTAAATAATTTGTTATATGGAACAGCACTGCAGAAAGGCATCCCTGGGAACATACAGTCTAAATAAAGTGAGTATTCAATCCTAGAAGTTGACTTTGGTCAAAGAACTGTAGTTTTATATGGGTATCCCACCAAACCAACTTTGTCACATTTAACCCCACATGAAACAAAGCTGTGCTGCTGTGAGTTATTCAAGATCCTATTAGCTCTCCTAGACTTCAGTCAGAGCTGAAAGTATCCCACTGAAGTAATTATCCTCACTCTGCTGAGAGAGCAGAAGCAACTGACTGGGGAGTAACTGCTGCTGAGGCTCAGCATTGCTCACACAGCAGGAGTGGGGATGAAAGGCACAAGGCCACATCACAGTATTCACTCAGCCACCAGGTCAAGATAAGAAAAGAAAAGAAAGGTCATTGCCAGCAGTTCTACCTTTTCCTAAGGGGAAAAAAAAAAAAAAAAAAAAAAAAAAAAAAACTACAGAGCATTTATATTCAAAATATGGAGAGCAGGAAATGGAAAATCATAGTGATAATCTACTTTCTCTAGATGTCAAGCCTGTAAGTGATGCACTGTAAATCTGTTGGTTATTTATACATGTTATTTTAAAGACAATGTAAAATAAAGATTAAATGATTAAATGAGATAACCATGTTGTATAGTCTAAGGACTGACCATAATTCTAGGAAATATAATATAAAATGTGGGTAAAACATAGGTTATAGTTTACATAGTTTACAAAGATTTCTGGAGAAAAAAAAAAAAAAAAAAAAGTTGTACTTCTGTTGCTGTTGTTGTTGTTTTAAATACAGAAAATATTTTTATTCATATTCCATAAAAATGATATGGTATTGCCATAGAGCTGTTTTACAATTAAATCAGTACTTACCAATTGTTTCTGTTTAGGTAACAATGAACAGAAAATGTATATTGAATAGTCAATATAGCAAATTTTATTGTTTACAGTATGATGAAAGTTTAAAATACGGATGAAAAAAAGTGATGAAGTTTAAAACTACCCTGTTTAAAAAATGTTTGAAAGCATGGCTAATTACTTGGAATTGTACAACAAAAGTATAATGACACAATGATAGTGAAGGGTTATGTCAAGTCCTGCCACTGGAGAGGCATGATCTATTGCTACATTATAGAATGGTGACTGGCTGTCTAGAAAGGAACTCTGCAGAGAGGGACCAGGGGTTCATGGTGGAGAAGTTGAATAGGAGTTAGCATTCTAAACTGGCAAAGAAGACTAACAGCCTTTATGTCTGCATCAGGAAGATTGGCAGTAGGTCATGAGAAGTGGTCCTCTCTGCTCATTCCTGGTGAGGTATATAAGGAACTCTGGGTCCAGTGTAGTGCTGAGCTCCCCAGTGCAAGAAAGACATAGACAAATTGAAGAGAGTCCAGAGAAACAATAAAATGATAGAGCATTTGACATAAAAGAAGAGGATCAGAGAAAAGGGACTGCTCAGTTTCTTCTGAAAAGAAATGCAATTTGTTTGTATTAAAAAAAGCCTCAAATTTGAGTCTACCCATGGTAACTAGAAATCACAGATGAATTGGTGACAAAACCAGACAACAGTTCCAAACCAAAATAATAGCACAGATAAAACTACACAGATAAAACTTCATGTTGTTCAGCTTATGCTATGATCCAGAATGAATGTCAACATTCAAAAGTCCTTGAAAAAATGTAGAATATGAAGATCATTCATCACATAAAAATATGTCACTGGAAGAAAATGACTTTATCATAGAATGATCCAAAATCATCTGAACATCTTGGGATAAATCTTAGTTGTAAAAAAATGTGTGATACTTTTAGTAAAGATAATCAGACAAAATTTCTCTCCTCATATGGAAGATAGAACTTGGAGCATATGTGTACCTATATGATGAAATATGGCACTGCACTCACTAAACTGGCAGCATGGTAGGGCTGAATAGCCAAAGCATATAATCATGCTGAGAATGAGCTGACTTTGGGTAAAAACACTCCCACCAATCATCATAGCATTACCAGTGACTAATTGACTAATTAAGTGACTAATCTGCAGAGACATTATGTGACTTGCAGAGTTAAAGCTAGTGCACAGCCAAATAACAAGAAACCCTGTCCCTTCCTCCCTTCTCAGTACATATCTGTGCCTGAAAGTAGTAGCATACCAGGTCCCCAAAGGAGAAGAGATGAAAGAATGATCTGCTGCTGCCTCACACATCCATCTACTCAGCTTTACAAGAATAACTGTACACATTTACCTGGAAGACCTGGAAGCCAGTTTCAAAGTTCAGTCTGGGGATATCAAAGAAGTAGTTTTGCTACCACAGTGAATTCACCATCAGTCTACTACCAAAGATGATTCCTTCTGCATGATGGTCGGGAATGCATCATTTGCTGGTAACAGCTGAGAGCTAATTACACTCTGGCACTGTGCACAGAGAACTACACTGCAATAGGTTCATATGCTTTTGTCCGTCCTCCACTTGTTGTGTCTTACAGCTGAAACTATAAACACCTTTGAGACACCAACTTTATTTTATTGCACTTCTATGCAACGCTAAGCATCCAGGACCTCCAAAAAATGACAATTAGAAGTTAATAGACACTCTTTTATTCTACTCTTCCCTCCAACAGGCCTGAATTTCATCCAAATATTAAAGAATAAAGTAGAATGAAAGCAGCAGGGAACAAGCAGCAATTCCTTTTTGTTCCACTGCCAATTTCAGCGGCAGATCTGTTAGATGTTACTTTATTCCTCCCACCCCCTACATCATGATATTGAACAGAAAACTTCAAGAGCAGCAAAGGGCATGAACAATTTACTAACAATAGAGAAAAATGACATTATCACTCATTCATCTCTAACATTTCTGATGGAAGTAACAACATTAGAAAAAAAGCAAATTTGTATTTTTCTTTTCCTGTGATTTTAGTTTCCCTTTTCCCTCCTTTCTTTTCCATTGCTAAATCTGGCTTCTGAACAAATTTCTCAGCATTTTTAAAGATTAAAGTGATGTCAAATATACTAAACCTCACACAGGGTAAGTCCCTGGAGCTGCACAGGAAAATTACTACGCAAAATTACTAAGGAATGTAGCAAGAAAAGAAAGCATCAGGGGAGAATGGCAAGCTAAAGGACGAGTAAAACACAAAATTGAAAAAAAAAAAAAAAAGATAATGATTATAAATCTTCATTTAAAAGGAGAAAAATTAGTCTTGATGCCTTTCTTTTCAGATGCTACAGTCCCTCTACAAGTAAATAGAGCCTGTTATTTAAAGAACTAACAGTAAACAAAAATAGAAATGGATATATAAATAAATAAGTAGTTTGTAGTAGTTAAGTACAAACTTCAGAACTATGCAGACAGGTGTTCTGCACTGTATTCAGATGAACTGATTACTGAAAGCCCAGCGGAAATGGCAGTAAGGGATTACTGAAAGAAATACGTATGAAAAACACACATAAGTATACAAACATATCTCATTTAGCAATTAAATTATTCTGATTTTTGTAGGGATTTTTTAATTGCAAAAAGAGGGAATCTGTCATTCTTACTGATGTTCTTAACTTGTCAAAAGAAGAATGAATACATTAATTAATAAGTAAATAAAAAGAAGGAAAACAGATTAACTGTTAAAACTGTGTTGAATACAAGGAGAGTCTAGAACCAACAGAAACATTTTATTAATAAGCACATGGTAAGAAAATATTTTCCAAAATGAAAGTCCCATGGAATTTCTGAAAATAGATTAAAATAGATTTAAATCTATAAACAGATTTCTCAAGTGCTTAAAATAATCCTATTTGATCAAAACTGAAGCCATGCCTTTCAAAGGGTATCTCAAAGGTTCTTCTCTGGTGTTGCTGCAATAGCATGTGCTGTTTGACTGCTACCTCTGCTGCATCCCTGACCTAGCCTCCCTTCTGCCTACTGAGTGTCAGAAGCTGCAGTGGCAACTGTGTGTGGAGAGTATGGAACATGGCTCTGAGGTGCTTAATTTGCTCTCTGTGACTTTTCTTACAACAGCCTGCTTGCTTGTCTTTCTCTATTGACCAACTCCATTTTAAGTTAAAATGATTTCAGGATATTTGGCAGTTTTTACTGCTGCCAAAACATTATCAAGTATACATCAATGACCCTGCAAGTCCTGCTTATCATGTTCAGGAAAGGATGGAGTTACTAAAAAAGTCTGGTTGTTATATGTGACATGCATCTTTCTCTGGTTATTGTGGAGTGATGGAAATGTTAAAACATTGACAAATTTGGACAGGAAAATGCTAAGATTATGCCTCTTCTATAGACTTCTTGGGATTCAGTTTCTGGGGTTTTCTTCTGAAGACAGCTGTTCTGAACTGTCCTTCATACAGGTCAGTAAACTACTCATTTACATCTTCCAAATGGAAGCGGGTATCTGCACAAAATGGGATGTGTCATTTCAGACTCCTGCAGTTCTTGAGAAAGACAGTGATGAGAGCTGCTTTTGCCTCCTCAGCCCAGATTCCTTCCTCAGTACTGAAGATCATTATCTTTTAAAAATGTTCATTACTTTCTTACTCACCTTGTTTTTAAACACAGAGTTGACATTGTTTTTGTTTTTTTTTTCCTCATTTATTAGGCCAGATCCTTCAGTGTATATTGTATTTATAGTGTTTGTCTGCAAACCTGAGGAGAACAAAAGAAAAAAAAAAATAGAGAAAAGAAGAAATAAGAAAATAATACTCTTCAAAGAAAGGAAAACAAATGCAAATCGTACTCCTGTTAGAACCAAATCTCAAGGAATTACTCAAATGCTGTGAAATTTGTAATAATGCTGAGATGCCAATTAATTAAAGACAGATAAAGGCAGGATACAGAAACTCCTTACTAATATTAGTTGTTTGAATTATTTCTGTGGACTTCTATTTACATCCTTATATATATACTAATATATATAACTATAAATGCCATTGAAGCTGAAGATGATATGCTTGGTTATTTATTTTCTAGCTAAATCAAGAGAAAATTTTATTGTAGCTATTTTATCTTTTACTATTAAAAACAAGTCTTATCTTGACAAGATGCAGGTTTGAACAAAAGCTTTAATTTGTTTGATTTTTCTGAATTTTTAATTAAAAAAAACCTGAATCTCAAAATTTTGTAGTTTTGCTGAGTTGAAGTAATTGGAGTAATTGAAGTAATTACTGTAATTGAAATGGGGAAGGTGAAAAAATGTTTTGTTTTTTTTTGCCTTGCTCTTCTCTTCTAGGGATAATGTGACTCTGAACCCAGCATCCGGGCCTGAAAACAGTTGTAGATATGCTGCCAGCATTAAATAAGGATAGTTATCTAATGTAGTCTGATCCCAGAAACTCACAAATTGCAGTCATCAGGATGACTTCCAGGAGTCAGGAAAACCAAACGAAGTGCCAGTTTCTCTTGTTCTTTTCTTTGCCAAGAACAAGGTGTCCAACATAGCTCCAACATAGCTCCAACATTTTTGCCTGTTGAGACGACAAACCAAGTTTCTTTTGCCAGTTTAAGGAACTACAGTCCAAATATTGCTTTTGACAAACTAGCACAGTCTGCTACCAAAGGCAGTCTGGAATTGTCATGTGGAGCTCCAGAGAACTTAAACAAATCCTTCAGAAATGTTAGAAAGATCTAATAGGGCACAGTTATCACTACACTCTCTAAGGCTTATCCATCACACATTAAGGTGATCAAAACATAGCTAATCTTTCACACTGCTGTTGTCACTGCTGAAATGCACCACCCACTGCCTCACTGTGTTCACATCCACTCTTTGGTCTTTATAAACATTCAGCTACTGTCAATAAATGTCAATGGGTGCAATTGTTTCTCATGAACAACATAAAATATGAACAGAATTCATCTGATGGCACCAACATGTATGTGCCTAAAATCTCAATGTTGTATGACAGACAGTTGCTTACTCTTACTGCAGAGAATGACTGTACATGAAGTGGATGGACTTCAGAAAATAGCCCATGTTTTCAAAAAATTGGCATTTAAGGCTCAGTTTATTTGACAGAGACTAATGTCTAGTGATACCTGAGTTGAAATAGGATACGTATCTACATGATCAAGTCTGAGGCAACTTAAAAAAATTAATACTTTTCTGATAAATTTGGGGGCATAAGACAATTTTGTCTGTTTAACATGATCATGATGTAGGTGGTGACTGTAAGAATCTTTAAATTTATAAATTTGAGAACTTAAATTTAGATACCTACCAGAATCTCTGGATCCTAAAAGCATTTTTGAGGATCCAGATGTTGAAAATAAGCACTTAATAGGATAACTAATTCTTTAATGTCACTTAAATTTTCTTGTGGATCAAAAAACAATCTTCAATACTTCTAAACTTAGAAAGAAATTCTGTAAAGACTGTGATCAGAAAAGCTGAATCTACCAAAATGATTGACGAAGGAGATGGCAGATAAGTGGCAAAGGCCGCTATATAGATTACACAAAGGTAATTAAATAGTAACTGAACAAGCTGAAAAAAATGGCATCACTATTCTAGAAAATAATATTCACTGGCTGTATAAAAATAGAAATTAGACTTTTAAGTTCTTGTCTGAGAGAATAAGGGGGTGGAGGAGGGGGAGAAGTGGAGGGAGTAGAAAAAATTTTTTTGGAATAATTTGTAACTGACATTGCCAATATTTGCTTAAAGTATCAGAAATGAATTTGTGGAATAACTGTTTTGATATAATTTACCTGCTTTATGACTTAGAGTTAATAAATCAAAATGCAGTAAAATTCAGTACATATAAAAAATAAAACAACTGTAATTGCAATTCTGGTCAGCATATTTAATAATTTATTTGTTATGCAATTTTATTCTGTTTATAGTGATTAATGTAGCATACAGAATCTACGTATACTATATATTTAAAACAACACGATCACCCATGAAATATAGCTAATAAAATAGAAACAACAATTTGCTGCATTATTTTGAAAACATTACCTCAAATATCTGTTAACACTATGTAACAAATTAAATAATTTTTAGTTCTGTATTATTCTGTTCATCCTGATAATAATTAAATAACAAAGTGCCAAGAACTAAAGGAAAAGGTTGCTATATGTGTAGTTGTCATGAGATTTTCTTATTATAAGGCACAGCGAGTATCTTTTAAACCAAATAGATGAAACAAAATTGTGAATCCATTAGCTAATCTCTCTTACATCCTTTGCTACTTCTGCCAATTTTGAATGCAAAATGAGTCAGGCAAATTTAGGATTTTACAACACAGTCAGTTGTGTCATCACTAATATCTGATGCCATTCCATATGCCCAAAGTTATCTGAGACTCCACAATATGCGAGATATATTACAGACTTTATAGGTTATGGTTTTGATTATTCATATTTTTCCTATGTACTTTTAAGTGTAAATTTAATCAGAAACTGATTTTATTACTTTTTTGTTTTTTTTAACCAAGAATGAAAAGATTTGTGGGAACAGAATGAAACAGTTTAAATAATGTAGTCATTTATTTAGTTAATCAAAACACATTATAATCTGCTCAAAATTGTTTATTCCTCAAAGTTCAACAGTAGGTTCTGAATTAATTAGTGACCACCTCCTTCTCCATTATGTAACCTTAGCTTTTTTGAATCTAATTTAAGTTTTACAAATGCTTTATACTGCATTCTAGTAAATAACTACACTGATCCACAGATAAAAAGTATTCCTATTAATTTGTTTTAAAGTCATCCCCAAGTTATCTGCTGATTGATTTTTGCATGTCTAATTGTCTGAATAACATGATAATGCACTGAGATATATCTGCCTAAACATAAATTTCATGACCAGACACTTAACATTTTTAAATTTACATTCTCAGCAAAGGCTTCTTAATTCAAAACGAGAGAAACTTCTAGAAGTAAGATTTAACATTTGAATAATAATAAACTAAAGGAATTATTTTCTCATTTATGAAAAAAAAATAAAAGTAGGAAACCCAACCCACGTCATTAAAAATGGATATGTTAATTACTAACATGAAATTAGCCTTGTTTTAATACACTCTAATTAGCATAATGATCTGCACCACTACACTTACTAAACAAATTCCCGTACTCCTGTAAAATCTTTTGTCTTCAATGGTTTCCTTTAAAAGGTTGCATGGAATAAAAATAAGCACATTTCAGGAAAGCCAAACACCTTTTCATACTTTTCATTGATGGTTATTCTAAAAAAAAGATAATTCAATAACAGATAGAAATACAGATTGATTTAAAAGCTTTAAACACTATGTGTAACATTTTGTATGGTGTCTGTTGTGCACAAAAATATAGTTGAGTACCACTATCTGGCTTTTTAAAACTCTGCTGACACTGAGGTTAAGAGGGCTTTCTGGCTGGATCAAAGGACAAAGTATACAAAGATTGCAGGATAATGCTGAAATGTGACACATTTCAAAGTTTCGTTCATTGCAGTATGTTTGGGAATGCATCTGCAAGTATGACTTCACATACAGTTTAATACTGAACAAGTCAGTATCAGTCATTGCATTCACATTTAAATCTTTACTACTGAAATCTTATGTAGCTTAACACTTCTGAATGTATTTGAAGTCAGACATTTAAAATATATTAAAGGGGGCTGTTGTTTGTTTTGTTCTGGTATGCTTCTCCCCTGGAGTTAACTGCACTGACAGGATGCTGGCAATTTTTTACTATGCTGGATCTTTTTACCTTAATTGGTAAATCTAGATGTAGTACATACTGATAATGAATTCTTTTCAGGATCTCTTGAGCATATGGTTTTACTTGGGGATAAGCATACAGGAAAATGCACAAGTTATCTAATCTTATGATATAGTTGGTTCTTTCAGCCTTTCCTCAAGTACCTATCCTAAGATATCAAGTAGGTTGATGCTAATTGCTATGTGTAGTATTATTCTTATAACCAAACTTGTTGATATTCTATAACTGGGATTTATGTGTTTGTTGAGATAAATCTAGACGTTTTTTTGCTCATGCATGAAATTCTAGATATGCACCTAATCTTTTCCCCAGGGTACAATGGAGGAGTAATGGACATGCCTAAATCTTAATACCTTGTGTTATTTCAGATTGTATCAGGCATCCAAGACATGTCAGGGTCTGTTGGAAGAGACACGGCACCTCTGCCTTTCTGGAATTGCTTCTCAAGGCCAAGGATACCCTCCAAAGCACCTTCGCTGTCACTAAATACTAGATACCTTAATTACTCTTTTAGGCTGTTTCTGTGTGGTTTAAAGACAGTAGTTTCTTATTTCACGTGAAAAGTGTGAGTCAAAGGTGATTCAAAAAAATTATGAGTGCATTATATTTCTGCTTCCTATCTCATGAGCCTTTGACAGCATCTAGCTGTAAACGGATATAAATGAGTTTTTAATGCTCCGATTGGCAACACCTGACCCTTCAGACAGTTGCATAATATGCTTTCAAATAATCTCCATTGGGCTATCATTTGAAAGGGAGGCTTGCCTTGGCCTGATAGCAACCTGTGTTTATGAATTCCTCTGAACACGATTTACAAGGAAATTGGATATTATTGAGAAGCAGCTGTTTTTAGCAGGTCTGACCTAGGTCAAAGTGGCTCTAGAGTGTTAATGATTTTGTTTGCCTGTCTCAAGTAAATTGCTTGCAAATGACTTGGTGAGGCAAAATTGCTTTAAAATAGAAACTGGCAATAGCATGCTGCAAGTTGTTAGCGTATTTGCTGATCACAAAATTATATATGGTGTTCATTGTAACTTGGGGGGGAAGAAAAAAAAAAGGAAAAAAAAGATGAAATTATGTAATATACATTATTCTTTCTTATATGTAATTCATAGAGAAAAATAGACTATCAGTAACTATGTGACTACCACTGTGTATTAAATTACTTTAAAAAGTCCAAAAAAGAAAAGATAATACTGATGGTAGAAATGAGAAATATACATGACACATTGGAAATCATTCTTTCTTGATAGGCTGATAACCTGATCTCAAGCACTGGCCAAAAGAAATAAAATGGAAATATTTCTCAGTGTCAGACTTTGACTTCAGACAAGATTCTGTCACACAAATGTTAAATATAAAATTCTAGATTTATCAAAATGAAATGGGATTTAAAATGTACATTTATTTAAACAATGGAAATTTATCTTTTTTTTTAATTCTAAATATTAGATACATAAATATGTGCATGCAATTACTTTTATGTGTTATATTTCACATTTTCAAATTCTATTTAGATGGAGCTTGATTTTAAAAATATTTTAAGTATTTATTGGACAGTAAAAAGATGTATCACAATCTACTGTAACAATGAATACAATAGCATGAGGTGGTGTGGGGCACAACTACATGTGATGTTTCTTGGAAAGGAATATTTGCACACCCACAATATTCTAACAAATATGTTCTCTACTGAAAGGTATTCACTTTTTTTCTGTATAACAAAATGTAGGTGTTGTCCTTCTCACCTCCTTTTTTCTTCCTTTGTTTTTCTTTCAGGTCAGGAACTGACCAAAAATTCAACAACCTGAATATCCAGTTTATGTCACAATATAAGATTTACTTCCTTCCATAATTTCTTTCACAGTGATGACTAAATTACATAAAACAGTGGCAACTGTGTAAGAATTTCAGCATTCTGTTTTTGTACTAGTTGAGAGACATGACATAAGTTAGCAGAAATCAGGTAATAATTTAACCTTTAGGAAACTGCTGGTCTTATGAGAGTAGAACATGAGGTGAGTAAGGCATCTTGGTACATACAATAGATTTCCATGGAAATATACGTTTCTGCAAGTTTATCATTTCTTAGTTCATTTGTTAATTCTTGAACTTCCTTGTAATTATCCACTAAATGTATCCTTGAATTAATATACTCAAAGTTGAAAATGCCCGCAAGATACTATGAAAGTGCAGTATTTATTTATCATGTGTTGCATGTTTTGCATGTACTTTGGGTTATGACCATAGTTTGTTTGAACTGCAGTTTTTCTGCTATTTATTCTCTAAGCCAGATTCTAAATTCAACTAAATCAAAACTGCTGATTAAACTTAATCTGCTCTCTGATCTACAATCTAATTAGAGTACAGCTTTATGCTGTTTAGCCACTGGCATACTCTTTGCCATGAAAAGTTAGGGAGCTATCTGTTATCTATGCTTGGCCAGATACTTTTGTACCTTCTGTGACTTTGTTTCTTTGATTATGTACAAAGTTATTTATTTCTGAGTCATGGGCAATTATAAGATACCTTTTGGGAACTTAATTTTAGTGATAGAAGACTGTCAAGAAAAAAGTCTTTTTGATCAAAAACAGAGTTATGCCTTCTGAGCCAACTTCTCCATCTGCTTGCACCTTGAATTAAATCCTTTATGTTTATGAAAGCACAATTTGTGCTTGAGAAATTGAGAAAATGAGAAATTTAATTCATCTGACTGAGTTCTAGTTGACAAATAGACTAGAGTGGGGGTCTAGCCTTCTGGGCAGTCAGAAAACGTAGACAGACCCTTTTAAAATGTAATTCTAAGCATATACAAGTGAGCATTGCATACTGTTTACATTAGTTATCTATGCCAAGATGGAATAATTTGCCTATGGAAGATTCCTCACCCTTGTTTACAGGTTGATCAGTAGTTCAGACTGAATTGCTAAATTTGGCAAAAGCAACTGTAAAATTAGAAACAGAAAGTAGGCGGAAATAGCTCCTTGTTTCCAAACATACTGTTTTTTGTACCATTTCCATTTGCTTTTTTTTTTCTTTTTTTCCATGTGCTTTTTACTATTAGAAGCACTTAAAGAAAAAAAGCTAAAATATTTGTGATATAGAGTTTCTGTAATATACTTGTGGAGAATTGTTATGATTTTCACTTCTTAACATTAAAGGCTACATTTATTTACATTTATTTATTTATTTGCCTGTTTATTTTTAAAATGAGACTTCAGTATGTAGTAAATCTGTAAGCATGTTGCCCTGTATTTGAACAGAATACAATCTAAAAAAAAAAAAGCCTTTAGGATTCTGAAGCTATCAAATCCTATATAACTACTGCATATGTAAACAATATTCTTTAAAAATCATGAGTAATAACTGGTTGTTTATTTGGTTTTCTACATCTTTATGCTAATTCAGCACTTCAAATGTTCTTTCATACTGGCAGTTTCTAAAGATAGCCAGCATTCTGCACCTGCATCTTTTCACATCTTTAGAATTCTTCTATGATGAACAGTGTGTGACTCACAAATGCACTGATTCTCATAAACTTTAAATCACATGTTGCCAGATCCTTCCGTTATATGATGGTTTCTTGCTGCTGAGATGTCAATACCTATAGAATGAAAATAATACTCTTCCTGCCACCTGCTTAACTGAATTATAAGGAAAACTGTGTACATTTTATTTTATTGTTTAAAAAATTCAAGCAGAAAAAAAAAAAAAAAGTTGTAGAAGCAGGAATTTGGAAATATAATGCCAAAGTGCCTTTAGGAGCTTATACTGGGCTTGATGCACATCAAAAGACAGAAGAAATAAAGGAAAGAATAAAGGAACAGAGGAAGGAAGATAGAAAGAAAAAGGAAGAGAGGAATAAAAGCAGGCAAAAAGAAAAAACAAATAAAAAATAAAATTAAAATATAAACTAGATTAAAATAAAATAGAGCACAGAGGAATCAGCAACAATCAGTTCATAATTAAATGAGATAAAGATACTATTAAAAGAATGGATAATTTGCCCAGTACTCTCTCAATTGAGGAGCATGTTTAAAGTTGTTACTTTCCCTTTTTGGAACTGTAGACCTTTAGACAATTTCTACAACAATTTCTCTACAAAAAAAAATCTTCTGGACTTTTTTTTTTTTTCTTTTTTTTTTTTTCCCCTCTGTAAAAGTGCAGATATATGGTCCTGTGTGTTACCTCATGGGCTGTGGGGGGATGGCCTGCTCTTCCATGGGCTTCTCCTGGCCTGCAGGGAGCTGCTCCTTCAGCCTGGAGCACCTCCTGTCCTCCTGCAGCACTGACCTTGGTGCCCACAGGGCTATCCCTCTCCCATCTCTCACCCCTCTCTCCCAGCTGCTGTGGTGCAATGGTGTTTACCTTCCTTAAATCTGCTCTCCTGTTGTCGCTCATGGTGCAGCTCTGGCACTGGCAGGTCCTTTTGGAGCAGCTGAACCTGGTCTGTTCTGACATGGGGCACTGCTGGGCTCTGTTCTCTGAAGCCACTCTTGTAACATTCTACTAAAATTTTGTCACATAAGCCTAATATGAAATGTTTGCTAGGTTATTTTATTTTAATTTTTTTAAAAACAAAATCTATTTTCTAGCTTTAGAAAATTTAAACAATTTAAACAAAAATTTAAAATGGAAATGTCTGTTTATTATATATTTATATATAATAATAATATATTATTATTAAAATATATTATTAAAATATAATAATAAATAATAAAAATATATTAAAATATAATATAAATATATTTATATTTATTATACAGAAATTGGGTATTTGATCAAATGGGATTTTTGTATGCTTTCCATAAGAAAATATTAAAAATAACTCAGTGGGCATTACATCAGTTGAAAGTGTAGGTCAAAGTCAATCCTTCTTAACAGCACAGAAGTTGCAGACATTTCCTAGAGAGTTCAATATTTCCCCATTCACTTAATCTTATCAGATGTTTCTTGCTTGTAAAAGGATCACTAAGAAAAGAGTTAGAAGAGCTGAGTCACTAGTATGTCCACTAAAGAAAAAGTTGTAAAAAAACCTGTTTTCAATTGTTTTTCTAGTCTGTAAATGGCAAATAATTGTTTGACAAACTTTTAAAAACCATGAGGTAAGAAAATAAGTAAAGAATTCAATTTAGACTGTGTACTGGAGAAATGGTGAAGAAGGTCTATTCAATTTCAAGAATTTGGCCAAACTGATTGTCTTCCAAGTAAGAAGTAATATCAGCTCTCCTTGCTCTCTCTTCCAGATTTCTTTTCTTTACATTTCTGATTTTTTTTTTTTTTTTTTTTCTTTTTTTTTTTTCTGTTTGCTTCATTTGTTTTGGTTTGGCTGGTTGGTTTTGGTTATGGTTTTGATTTCCATGAAGATTGCTGCTCTCCTTTCTGCAGACTGATGGTAGGAGTAAATTACCCCACTAACCCGTTATGACAGTTTTCTATTTGGCAGTACCTGACAGGACAAGAGTGACTCCAGGAACACAGTGAAGCTGAGTTCAAGGAAAAGAAAAGTAACAAAGGAGTAGGACCTTCCTCTTTGGACATTGTAAAAATCCCCCTGTGAAAAGACTCAGCGTCTATCAACTTCTGATTCTACTTATGCACAAGCAAAGTAACTACTTCAAGGCTCTCTTTCTATTATTGAACGTCATCCTGCATGGCTACATGTACATTTTAACAATAAGACTTGATTTTAACTTTACTTCCTGTTCTTGACTGGAGAATATATGAAAATAATAATAATAATAATCCAGTGTGAGGAAAGAGTTAAATATTCTGTAACAAAAGGGTTGACTGTTCTGCCTAGAAGCAAGGGACTGATTCTTTTTTCTCTGCCCAGATATGTAGCTCTTGAGCACTTTCCAGAATGTACTTGGAGCAACAAATCAATTATTTGAAAAAAATATCAAATACCCTGTTCTGAGATAACTGGCCTGGATCCATCCTAAGGCCTGCACCTGTCCTGTGCCAGGACATTTCTGTGCTGTGCATGGAAATGAGAAAATATGATTTCCAGAGTTAGGACTGGGGCAGTAGTATGATTGGATGTCTTTGCACAATGTACTGTTGGAAATTGCACATAAGCTGCCATAAATTTTAATGGAAGTGCTTTCTCCCAATCATTTCCTTCAGGAGGAGGGATCTTATCAGCATGACTAAACTTCAGTAAAAAACATTGTAAATCTGCACTTGAGTCTTGCTTCTTCCTTGGCCATGGAAGTCCCAAGTCTCTTCTGTGGAACAGGGTTAAAAATATAGTGCCATTGATAATTATTTCAGATTCTCAAGAAGTGGAAATGAGCAGCCATTGTGGAAGCATCTTCATCTAGCTAAGGCGATGAAGCTCCCAGTATCATCAGTCCATAATCTCAATAGGAACTGTTGTTTTATTTCACTATAGAATTCTTCCCTGAAGGGATCATAAATTGTTTCCTCACAGAAACAACTAAACAATACCAAGCTCTACACTGTTCTGATTTTTATTTGTTTTAATAGTTGCTAACTGTGTGTTACAGTTAGCAGTCTCCTTGTCTCCCTGTCTCCCAGTCTCCCTGTATTTGCAGGGAGATTTGTTCAAGTTGCTGGATTTTGCTGAAAAATTCTGATTTCCAAACCATATTGATTCCCGGAGATAATGTCAGTTAACTATTTTATTGTAAACTGTAATTGAAAGACATTCTCAAACTATGATATAGTAACTTGTAACTTAAGCAAGGTAAAGTGTCCTGTGTAACTATTTTACTCTATGAAAGGAAAAACAACAACAACATAGTTTTCATAATGCAAAGATTTATGAATTCAGATAAGACATTTTTTTTCCATCTTCCTAAAGGAAGATAGATAGGCAAGACTTCCTTTCTCCCACCATACACTACCTCAGAATACCAGTATTTGCACTTTTCATTTACTTATGCTGGAAGATGACATTTCATCATTTCTGTACCCTACTACACTGCTTCCTACATAATGGAACTGGTTATGACTTTTCATCCTCTCTTTAAATATTCTGTCATGTTAATACTGAAGACATTGGGAAAAGTAAGGAGACTCCTCAGCAATTATTAAGTAAATTGTATGGTGATTCTTTAGGGCATACACTATGATCATAAAAACATCAGAAATTCACACAAGCTCACAAACTGTTCAATGTACTTCCTTAGTGATCAGGAAGGCATTTAATTTTCTTTCCTTCCTCCTTTTCCTTTTTATTTTTCTTTTCCTTTTTCATGATTGTGAAAAGAATTAACAAATGTTAAACCTCATAGATTTTATAATATTATGTAAATGCCGACAAAGTGAGTGGACAGGACAAAGAGTTTTCTACACTAAAGCTTTCAGATGTTGATTGTAAAATTACAGTCTTAGATGTCTAAGTATTTATTTTTATAAAATATTTATTTATTTTTATAAAATATAAATATATATTTTACATATATTTTAAAAGTAAGAAAAATACTGGAAAAATGGCATAGTTTGAACTTTTGAAGTTATACAATTTAATTCTGATAGACTGTTTATGTTAAAACTGTTTCTTACAACTGCATAGAATATGCTCTACAAAAGTAAAATAAATATTTACAGGAAAGTGGTATCAGAATTTTTAATGTAAACATGTATAGGTAATGACATAGTAATTTTAAAATCCTATTGCTTCCAATTGGTCTTGTCTCCTTTTTATTACAATGGTAGTATCTCCTATTTAAAGCACTGGATTACTTACTGCACATAATATTATAATGTTTATATTTTTGTGTCCATAAGCACGCAGAAAACAAAGCCTACATATATTTGCAGGTGGCACTATACAATAATAGTAACATATAGTCATATAAAGTAATTCTAAATTTTAGCCACGTTTTGTATAATAATATTGATTTTATGCATTCTGTCATGAAATAAAAATCTTTGTATAGTAATTCTTTGGTGTTTTCTCAGTTTTAACTGAATTAATCTGAGAATTAATTTGAATTTTTAACACAGAGGATGTTTGTATAGCAATCTAAATTGAAGTGCATTTATTGATTAATAACAGTTTATGTATAATCTGCAGATTATTAAATATATTTCCTCATGATGAAAAAAAAAAAAAAGAGGAAATGCATTTTAAAATGTTGTTCAGTGTTTATTTACAAGTTATTCAGCCATATGCTGATTTTTCTTCTGGATTCCTAATGTAATTTTTAGTAGCGTGAGATTTTATGTCTCCACATAAATTACTGATGCTCAAGTGGCGTAAACACCAGATGGGGGAAACAATTAAGAGACCAAAGAAAGGAACTGACCAGCTTGAGAAAAAATAGAAGGCTTGATTACATAAAACACACATGCAAAAATGCATATACACGTACACACATACAGATGTTTTAAATAAATACATTTGCTTGCTTTGTATCATCATCAGCCAAAGATTCAAATGACAGCTATATCCAGACTAGAGCTATTATGGATTAGAACTACAGATTCGTGAGATGTCTAAATTCACAAATGAGTGAGCATTCATCTTGGTTCTCTAAGAATAAAATACAGATACAGCTGTCATGATTAATACAGTTAGTAAATCTGTGTGTATAAAAAAGAATTTTGAAAAGAAATGAAATATTATGAAAAGCTAAAATGAAAACTACTAGTGTCCAGAAAAAAATACTAACTTGATAATTACACTAAAAAAATATATTTATATAATTCTTAATCATGTTTTAGTGATCATGGCACTTATTAGAATGTCAGTTATATAGAGAGAGGTTGCTCCAAAAGAAATGCCTTCTATTTATTTCTATGGGAACTACAATGACTACAAAGGGGACAAACACACTATCTGATAGAGAAAATCCTCAGCCACAGAACACAATTTTTCATCATAGTTATCACCACCAGCTATGCATTTTTGCCAGTGATAAACAAGAGTCTGTGTGATGTGTTCATATAAATCTTCATGGCTGTCCAGACCATGGTTTGTCTTTCATATTACTGTTGACACTGTTGAAATGCACCACCAATTGCCTCACTAGGCTCACATGCACTGTTTAGCCTTCATCAGTGTTCAGCAAACACTGATGAATGTCAGTGGGTGCCATTTTTTTTGCATAGAGGAATTCAGTGACACACCTTTGCTTCATATGCACTTCTATGTCAGATTCCTTTTTGTAAGACTGTCCCTCTGCTGCCATCTGTCACATGGCAACAAATTGTAACAGAATGTTGGTAAGAAGATTCAGTTTCTAACTGTAATATCACTAGCATCCACCTCTGACTTTTTGGGCCTACGTAATAAAATAGACATTGCTTTTGAAGCAGCCATCATATATTCTTTTCTGTAGAAACGGACCCACAAACACAAAGAAGAATATTACTACCTCTGTGCTAAGTAAAAGAGTGTATGACGAAAGAGATGTGCACAAAGAAGACAAGAATGATGTCAATTTTATGTGAGTTAATGGTCATACTCTTAGTTCCACATTTGAGCTGAATTGTATTTATTCTTTATGTTCCTAATTTGCTTGTACAAGTAACACACCTGAGTTACTTAGGATTCTCATATTTAACACTGATGTATCGCTTAATTTTGTTACATTCTTTACAATGTTCTTCAGTGGGATTTGATCCAGCCATTTCCCATTTATCTATTTCTCTGCACAGACAAATATGTCTCAATTCAGACTTTTCAGACTGTGCTATATGATGCCTTACTTTCCATCAAATAGTGAAAAGGCACTGGCAGTTATATATGGATAGTATTATTCAAATTGTTAGAAAAATATTTATTTCCCTGTTTTCCAGACAAGCAAAATACCTTCATGATTTTTAGTGTTGTGAAACATAGCTAGATTTATTTGAAAGGAATCCCCAAAGCATTACCATATTCTCAGATCTCTCCAGGAGTACTCTCCTGGAGTAATATTTTTGTGTTTATCTCACTTGTCAGGGAAATAAATTAGCATGATTTAGCTGCAAGGACAGAGCCACACTCCTCAATGACATAACTTTCATTTTTTAAGCAGGATGAGTACACCATCTTAATAGCAATTTAGATTCTGAGGTTTCTGCTCTACTGCACAGTCCTTGCAGAACACAGATCATGCACATGCACACAGTCTCACCAGCCCAGACTCCAGCTTCTTTGTCTGGTACAGGTGGGCACCATAAATGCGTGACTTCTGAACACTCACCGTGCCACATCCCCTACTGATGAAATTGCGTAGTCAGTGAAATCCACTGTTATGTACCCTGGGTTCGATGCAGGTAAAGCCTCTCCTGGTACTCATTGGTTGAGTATCTCAGGCTCTCAGTCTTCTGACGCTGTTGCTACATTACACTTCCATAGCCATGTTATACTTCCATACGATATCTGTTACCAACCCATTGTCTTTGCGTATGTTCTGTACTTTTTATGGCAATAGGAGGACAATATTTTCAACTATCTGCACACTAATTCCATCCTCTACCAGACTCTACCCTACCCTATATAATTACCTTACCTAGTGTCTGTGCCAATTTTACCCAGGTTGGAACGTCCCAGTCTCATCTTTACTCTGTTCAGCAACTTTCTTTCTGAAAGGCAACTTATCCTATGCTACATACAGAAATACTGGAAATTTCCACTGCAAAAACACAATATACCTCTCACACATCCCTTGAATCATTCTTTTGGCTTTACACAGGATGCTCTCCAACAGGTCTATGTCTCTCCTTTACTGAGGACTCCCCATCCGTATACAGTACTCCAGATCAGGTCTCACCAGCAAAGAGTAGAGGGGCAGAATCACTTCCCTTTCTGCTGGTCATGCCTCTTTTGATGCATTCTAAGATGCAACTGCCTTTCTGGGCTGTGAGTGCACACTGCTGACACATGTCCAGTTTGCCATCCACCAGTACCCCAAGTCCTTTTCAGCAGGACTGTACTCCATCCAGCTTGTACTGATAGTGGAGGTTGCCATGACCCAGGAACAAGACCTAGCACTTAGATTTATTTATTTAATTTCATCAGGTTCACTTGGGCCTAATTCTGGAACCTGTCTAGGACTCTCTGGATGGCATCCCTGAGTGTGTAGACTCCCTCTACAGCTTGGTGTCACCCACAGACTTGATGCCATTGTTGATGTCATTGAAGAATATATTAAAGAGAACCTGTACTGACCACTCAAGGACAACAGTCATCACTGATCTCCTTCCAGACATTGACCACCACTCTGAGTATAATCTTGCAACATGTTCCATGTTCATCAAACAGTCCACCAGTCAAATCCATATATTTGCAATTTGGAGTGAAGGATGTTGCAGGGGATCATGTCAAAGACCATACTGAAATCTAGACAGATTACATCAGTGGCTATTCCCTTGTCCACTGATGCTGTGCCTTGATGCAGCAGTTCCTCTGCAAGCTCCACCTGCAGCGCAGCAGGTCTTCTCTTTGCAGATGCTCCCTGTAAGGTGTAAAGGTGTTCATTATTTTTTTTTTTAGTTGATATAGTTGCCATGAACTACTCATGGCTTCACTGGTCATATCACCTCAGGCTAATCTTTCACTTCATAAAGCTAATAAGCTAATAAGTTAATTCAGAGTACTAGGAATATGTAAACAGTAACATACGAACTCAGATGCATGTGTACAGAAAGAGATGAAGTAACACCCGAGGTATTTTTAAATGGAATAACTTATATATACACATATCTTAAATTATACACTGTTGAGACTAAGTTCTTGAAAACAGAACCTAAACTCATTGAATAGCCCATTCATCTACCTGGGATACTAATATCTAAATGGAGAAGTCAAAAAACTTTTGATACATAATTCAACTACAGTCCACACATGTAGTTCTAAGGTTTATGTAGAGCAGATATGAACAAGTTTGGGTAAAGAAGAGCAGGAAGACATGTATATGAATTACACTCCAGGTATGTGACTTTTGGGCTAAGTCACAACTAATATAACCATACTTCCAATAAGGCTTATAAGACAAATTCTGACAAGGTCTCACTATACTTATATGAGTTTGGGCTGTGAACCACAAATAGAGTTTGTCCATAACATAGCTTAAACATGAATTCATTTTCTATCCATTAATTTTATTTTTTCTCTGATGACTGCTCACCACACAGCACTCAAACATTTGGTTTGGTAGGACAAGAGTGTGGAAGTTGCGTCCCTCCCATTGTAAGCAAAGATCATCTTTGTAAACACCTAAGGAACCTGAACATCCACAAGACTATGGGAAGCTGGATATATGCCCAGATATATGCCCTTGCAGCCCAAAAATCCAATCGTATTCTAAGCTGCATCTAAAGAAGCGTGGCCAGCAAGTCAAGGGAGGAACTCTTGCCCCTCTACTCTGTGCTGGCTAGGCCTCTCCTGGAGTACTGTGTCCAGATGTGCAGTCCTCAGTACAGGAGAGACAGACATGTTTGAGCGTGTCCAGGAAGGGCCACAAAAATGATCCGTGGAATGGAAAACCTCTCCCCTCTCTCAAGGGCAGGCTGAGAGAACAGGGGCTCTTCAGCCAGAGGAAGAGAAAGCTCTGAGGTGATCTGATAGTGGCTTTTCAGTATCTAAAGGGGAGCTACAGGAAAGAAGGGGACAGAGTTTTTAGAAGGGACTGTGGTAACAAAGTAAGGGGAAATGGCTTCAAACTTCAAGAGAATAGATTTAGCTTAGACATGAGGAAAAAAAAATTTACAGTGAGGATGGTGAGACACTAGAACAGGTTACCTAGTACTGTGATTGATGCCCCATCCCTGGACACTTTCAAGGTGAGGATGGATAAGGCAACCTGATCTAGCTGTGATGTCCCTGTTCATTGCAGGGGAGTTAGACTAGATGTCCTTCAGAAGTCCCTTCCAACTCTAAGGCGTCTATGATTCCATGATTCTATGATTGAAATATGAATCTAAAATTATTTTTATAAAATATTCAGTCATCTCATATCCTGTATTTGCAAAATTTCATTGTGTGTATATTTAAGAACTGCTAAAAAACTCCCTATATAGTTGCACATATACATATACTAGTATTATCTGTTTTCTTTGTGTAGCATTTTTATTCTAGGATCATCATAGATGTCTATCTGTCTTTCCGGATGTCTACATAACTATTTATATTTTATAGCATGTTTCTACTTGTATTGAGCTCCTGATGACTATATGGTACCAAGGCATTAATGTTTTTAACTAATGAAGAATACACACTCAACCTTGCCTTTCCATTGTGTCTGTCTGTGCTTGGAACCATACTTAGGGTCAGTGGAGTACCTAGTTTCAACTGACATTGGTCTGGAGGACATTCACATTCTAATCAATGTTGTCTGCACATATTATTCAAATACATTATAGAAGTGATGAACAAGGAAGTTGTTAGCTGACCTGGTTTGTAAACTACCCGTTACTCAAATGTGTTGATATGGGTTGTGGAAAATGAAATGAGGAGTTTATTTATTAATTTTTTAAATTCAGCCAGTACAAGCCATTGTGTAAAAAAAAAAATATATATATATATATATATATATATATATATATATAAAGAGTAAAATAAAAAGACTAAATTAGCCTTGTGGGAAAAAGGCTATCTCTAGTGTTCATCTTTTAATAGAGGAAACAGCTATGACTTACGCAGAAATGTTCTGGTAATTGGAATGCTAACAGACACATTACAAAGGCAAGAAATTACAATTTAATGGGTGTTTTAATACACTTTTGCTGCATTTTTATGCAAAGCTAGTATTCATGAAAACAATAAAATGAAATGTCTCAAAAGTACTTTCACAAAATTAAGTTTGCATTTAAAATATGAATTTGGTAGACAGTTAAGGAGAAGTCCAATTAAAACCAAAGAAATTTAGAAATTACTTACTTGTCTTATACTGAAATAATTTTCTGGCACTTTCTGAAATGTACATTAAATAGTGTTTCCTGAGGAGAGTGCTGGCTAGTGCAAAATCCACATTACGCCAAAACAAATGCAGGCAGTGGGATTCTTCTGAGTGGATTAATATATCTAAAACATGCATATTTGGGGGCTTGTCACCCATGTAATTTAAGCCAGGTCTTTCCTAAATAATAATGAATAATTTTAATATTAGAACTGATTCTTACTCTGTGTACTTAATAAAACAGTGATGATGAAAATGAGTGTACCTGATTAAAGAGCATTTTAGTGCATGCATTCACACATTGGGCTTCAGTTAGTTTAATATTTGAGCACTTAACTTTATTACTTAAATGCTGTGTTTTTATGTAAGCATCATATTATATTGATTAGGTCTCAACTCCCATTCTTCTGATTATAGAGTAACATATATTACAGAATGTCTTACTTCAGAAAGCAAGCAACCCAAAGAGTTTAATGGAAAGATGAGGAATAGACCAACAGACTAATATCAGTACATGAAAATGTTGTGGAAATACAGTGAATGAATAATTGTGTGGTACTTAGCTATGTGTCAGGTTAAACTACAGAAGTTGTGGACCATATCATATATACTTTAACCAAAATAATTTGTACATAACTCAGTTGTATGAACAGATGACAAAATATACCACATGAATTTATGCAGTTTATGCACACCAACACTCACATAATTGCACTTCTTATAAAACATTATCAGGAAGAAATAGGGAAGTAAATTTTGGAGACTATAAAAATATAACTGCTTGTGGGTTTTGTTTGTTTGTTTGTTGTTTTCTCTCACAGAAAAAGTAGAAGTAGTCAGCAGATGAATTTTCTTTCACCACTTCTGATAAATATTTTACACAAGACACATTGTTTGAAGGACTGCATTTCTCATATTGCTAAATTCTTACAATATTTCACCTCCAGATTACTGACTCAAATGTAGCTCAAATTGGAACTGAATAGGAGCTATCACTATTTGACAGCTCTTCAATATTATATGTGAAACAGGGTAAGACTAATCACTACCATTGCTGTTAGTGTATGTCATTCTCTTTATATTGTAATCATAGACATTGTGACCCGCTGAAATGTTCACTTCTCTTTCCTTATAGAAATATTTGTGGTTTTTTTTTTTTAATTCTGATTTTTAGATGAAAGACAAGCAGCTTGGATTTTTATTTTATTTATTTTATTTTATTTTATTTTATTTTATTTTATTTTATATTTTATTTTATTTTATTTCCTCTAATAATGAGGAAAGGGACAGAGAAAAATTGAACTAAAAAACTTAATAATCAAGGCCTAATTTTAGTTCAGCAAAGTATGAATGTTTGTAATTAGAAAATACTGCCTGATATCCTTCTTAGGAGCTCCTGACCAACTTCTGAAAAAAAACAAACAACGAAGCACATAGCGAGGAAGCAAGAATGTGTTATCATGGTGGTTGTTTTCAGTGATGTCAGGACAAGAGGCATTGGGTACAAATTGAAGCACATGAAGTTTCCTTTTGAACATCACAAAATACTTCTTTGTGGGTGATGGGTCTTTGGAATAGCTTGCCCAGAAAAGTATTGTTGTCTCCATCCACGGAGATCTTCAAAAGACACCTGAACATGGTCCTGAGCAATCAACTGAGTGGCTATACTTGAACAGGGTTTTAGGCTAGAGTTGGTCCAGAGATTCCTTCCAACCTTAATCATTCTGATATTTTGTGATTCTGTTTTAATTTTTATGCAGAAAACAAATTATCTTCTACTTCTTATGTTTCCCTATTTGCTAGTACATTTCTAGACCATTTTTCTTCTTCATCTGCATATATGACACCTTTCTGCACACATTAAAGAACACTATCTTTATTTAGCGCATAAATATCATGAGTTCTTCACAGTAGAAAATATAGACAGACAACACTGCTAAATGCACAATTAAATATCTCAGTTCCTTCATTCAGTTATATTGTTTCAAGACTGTTTACATTTGCATGCATATTAACTTGTCAAATACATTCTTTAGATAGCAGGCAAGTTATAAAATCTAAAGACCCACATCATCAATACTAAACACATATTTTTAGGCAAATGACTTGATCTTCAATTTCTGAGCTTCCATGTAATCAAAGGAGCAAGTATAGTAGAAAGAACTTAGAGGTAATGTCATTTCTGCCAGCAGAAGAGGCACATGGCATTGAAGCCATGGTGTGTTGCAGTATATACTATCCAGTTGTAAAGCTGCTTTCTTGAGCAAGAAAAAAAACATGAGTTGCTACATTATAAAGCATTTTCTTTAGTATTATCACTCAGTTATTCTTAGATAAAAAGTTGTTTAAAAAAATTAAGAAAGAGATCATCTAATTCCACTACATACACTTAACTATCTACACCTAAACTTAATTGATCAATCGTCAGAAAATATTGTGATAAAATTCAAAGTATGATGTTTAAGCTGGGCTGGCAGAATTAAAGGCCTCAAGAGCTGCAAAGGAATCCTTATGTTCTACTGCTGCAACTGTTTCTGTGAGAAATTGGTTGAGAATGTACTGCTGTCCGTGAAGTAGGGCTCCCATGACTTTCTGATAGTGTTTCACAGTTTTTCACATAGAGATTTTTGAAAAGAGATTGTCAAAAAAAAGAGCCAGATAATTAGCTTAACAGTGCACCTCTAGTATTAATTTAGGACTCTAAATTCTAGTTTTTTTCAAGACATAAGCATCTGACACCATTTGGGATACCGGAAAGTACCTAAAATATCTAGCCAATGGGGTTGTTATGACACAGGACCTTAAAAAGAATTGCATGACTATGTAGAGGTAGTTGAAAAACTAGTAGAATTTTATAGATTCAGACATATTGGTTGGAAGGCATCCCTGAAGATCACAGAGTCCAACACTGTCCTCAAAGATCAGCTATTGCCAAAGCTGGATGAGAAAAAGCACAGCTTTTCTGGGTAACATGTAATTAAAAAAAAAAAAAAAAAAAAAAACACGTTTTTTTTCTAATGTTCAGTGAAAATCTCAAGCCATAGTTTGTCGCTGTTAACTTCTGTTATATTCTGTCTGGTTGGAAGATAGTTAACTGATTTTCAGGCACGGATTCAACAGTCAATGACACTTGTTATTAGTCTTTGTAGTACCATCTCCATTTAAAGGAGACTAAATTTATTTTCCAATAGGAGCAGACTTTCATCTATTTCCACAGAATCACAGAATCACAGAATGGCCAGGGTTGGAAGGGACCTCAAGGATCATGAGTCTCCAACCCCTCTTCCACATGCAGGGCCACCAACATCCACATTCAATACTAGACCAGCCTGTCCAGGGCCCTATCCAGCCTGGCTTTGTAAGTAAAGAATAAGCACTTGAGCAGCACTTGAAGACCCATCTAGATGCCTATCTGTGTGACCTTGTTGTAGGATACCTGCTACAGCAGGCGGGTTGGACTCAATCTCTTGAAGTCCCTTCCAAACCCTGAGATTCTATGATTATTTGACTATTGGACAGGATGGCCTCAGAGGTCTTTTCCAACCTTAATGATTCAATTTTGTGTTTGTTAAAATGTGATATTGCAAAGTTTGCTTTTATATATTAGATAAGGCTTTTAATAAAGACAGGAGTTTCAGTACGTCTACTACAAACATCTAGTAGATTCTCCCAATAGATTTTAATATAGAGAAATTATAGCTGTACTTGTAATAATCATTTCTACTTACACTTTCTGAATAAATCTATAAATCATACTTAAAATCTATGAAATAATATGATGTTCAGTGTTGTAATTTGAAATTTGGAAAAAGGATAGGATAATTTTGAGTGAGGCAGAAGAGCTAAAGCTGTCAGATACAGTAAGTATAAAGATCCTCCTATCTAGAGAGCATACTTTTCTTGCCTTAATAAAATGCTATTTGCTATCAAAACATCAGAAAGTTTTTTGACAACTCTGGTAACCAGCCAGTAACATACTATGTCCTTTGGATGACTTCTTGTCTTCATTTCTGTGCAAGTTTTCAGATCCAAAAGTTGTGCAAAAGATAGTGTTCATTACATGCTCAGTTTCATGATTCATGTTCTCCTTGAGAAGGAAGAGGACTCAGACTCTACAGTACTCTAGACCTAAAATATCAAAAGTAACATTCTGTGATACAGTGCTCCAGCCTCTGACTGTGCATGGAGAAATGTCCCTGTGCCTCAAGACTGCCCAGTGATCACCAGGCTCACAGTGATGGAGATGCTGCCCGAAGTCAGATGTGCCCCCTGGCTTTTCTCCTTGGCCTGTCTCTCATGAAAGTACCTTTAAGAATCAGAAAACCTTCTCTAATTAAGGAGAGAGATGGTTAAAAAATTGATCTTTTGTATCAGACAATGGAAAACAGCCAAGTGCAATTGTTTTTTATGGGAGCCTAATGATATGCCTAGGTCATTTTGAGTGCAAACCCTAGCTTTTAAGTTCTGTAATGCCCAGCTTAAATTCCTAGCTCCTCTGGACTAAATAGAGCCCTACCAATTTATGGCCAAGAATCTCATGTTTCTACTTATTTTACAAGAGAAAGATTTTGAGAAGGACATTGGTACTCACCAATGTCGGGAAGATGCCCTTTAAATTCAGGAAGTACTACCAAAACCAGAAAGTGTAATTAAACACTATTTAGACTCCTTTTAAACTTGGTAGAATCTAAATCAATCAAAATAAAATAAGTTAGTACACACTAATGCAGAAGTGATAAAAGTTTTTGAGTTATAACATCCTAGTTAGAAAGAATCTGACAATTAGAAATCTCTCCCTATTCATCTCTATTCTCACTGTTATTCATTGAATTGTGAATTTTTCATTAGAAGTAACCTGATTTGAATTGAACTATATAAATGTAAATGAAATACTTATTTTTATATCAAATTGACCTTCCCATGAGAAAGTGAAATGTGTTAACCGTGTAGAAAGTTTCTGGATGGCACAAGAGCAGTATGGCTCAGAAACAGTACAGACTAGATATTAAGGCAATTAAATGCAGATTACATGAGGTATCATAGTAACATGAGGTGTCATAGTAACTTTGACAAATACAAAGAATAACATTGTCTTGAAGCATCCCGTATATTATTGAAAAGCAAGACTGTGGTATTTTAGAACTAGTTACAAATCTTTCAGTAAAACATACTAAACACATTTCTTATAAAAATGGAATAGAAATGCCTTAAAGTCTTTGAGTACATTGAGAAATCACTGCCTATTTGTATTGTGGTTTATACTCATTTCTTGTCAGAAATAGTGCAGTTCACTGTGATAGTCACCTGATTGTCTAATTACAATAAAGGTAATAACTTCTAATTGGAAAAAATGACTGTTATTGAGATTACACTATCACAGTTGCTATAGTCTTCAACTTGTTCCTGAATCCCACAAAATCCAAGGTGAAAAAATGTTTGCTTTAGAGTCATAAAAATATCTTAGAAAAATCACCAATTCTCCAGGGAGAAATGTCCATAGTCCTATGAATTCTTCTGTACAGGGATGCTTTGAAAGTAATGCCTCCTATTTTATTATGTTCACCTGTGACATCAAAGGCAGATGTTGATAGTATGGAAGTAGTGTTTGAACTTCCCCACCAACATTCCATTCAATTTTGTTGCCATACAACAGATGGCAGCAGAGGGGCAGTCTGACAAAATGGTACCTGATAGGGAAGTGTGTATGAGTCTGAAGTATGTAACTAAATGCCTTTCTCTCTGTGTAACGTTGCACTCATTGACATTCATCGATAGAGACCAAACTTTAAATGTAAGCACAGTGAGGTGCTGGGTGATGCATTTCAGCACTGGCAACAAGCTGTGTTCTGGACAATCGTGCACAGCTGGCACATCACAAAATAAAGTCTTGATCAGATCATCCATGCAAATTGGCTAATGATGGTGACTGTGTTGAAAAATAGTGTTTTATAGCTGAGAATTTGCTCAATCAAACTGTTTTTGTGCTCTTTGTATCTTTTGTAGTTCCATGGAAATAAATATGAAGTATGACTTTCAGAGCAACATATGTATTAACTTTTTCTTTTATTTGTAAATTATTTTTGAACAGAATTTGATTTTTCCTTATTTACAATTGTTCAACTGTATCTTGACTCATTTATTGCTCCTGCACTAGTAGTGTTAAGTCTTGAAGTATCATGTTTCTTGAAATGTAATGAAATATTTACCCAGATCTGATGGCACTGTCAAAATTACTATTTTTTTAAATTACTATTTTTTCTGATTATATTCCTGGTCTAAAATTTTTAGATTTATACTTGATAAATTTTTTTTATTAAACAACAACAACAAAATTTTATGGTAACTAAAAGATAATTGTATTTTATGAATAAAATATGAATGATGCTTGGAAAATTTCCATTACCATTTAATAAACATGGGATTATTTTTATATTCCTCTTTTTACTCTCCAGTTCATCTACTTCAAAGTCAGAACATCATACTTTTAAAATATGAAATAAAATATTTCACATATGCTGGATTCCTGCTAAAATGCATTAAATAAACGTTTTGTCAGTAACCTCTGTGAATATTTTCTTAATAGACTCTGTGAATATTTTTTTTAATGAAATTAAATTGCAAGATCACAATAAGCAAAATTAGTTTATTTTGAATTTACAAAACTCAACAAGCATGTCTTAAATAATTTCCTTGCTGATATTGTAGTAATTTAAGTATTCTAAATTATTTAGTACTTATGCTATTTTCTGTGTCTGAGGTGACTTGATTGAATGTATTTTTAAAAGTCATGATATCCCAACAAAAAGGCTTGTCAACCATACTGCAGAAGGAAGAAACAATGCTGTGGGGCAGAAACTGCTGAACATTAATTATTCAGCTAAAGAAAATGTAATGTGCATCTATAAGTTTACAAGAACCAGACATGAATCTCTATCATAATCATGGGAAATAATGAAGTTTTATCTCACTGATCCCATCTCTTTTCCTTTCCATTCATAGTGGAAAGGCACAGACGACCATGTCGTTCCTTTATTCAGATCTCCAAAGAAGAATCTATAGAATTTTATTATTATTTTTTAATGCTATTATTTTCCAACCTTTGATAATACCCTACTCAAGTGGTGAACGAAATTAGCTCAGTCAAATAATTTTATAGACATTTGAACCCAAGAATATCCTGACTTACAGAGTATTTTTGATTGATCTGGTGTATTTCTGGTATTTCATAATTTTAAATTATGAAAAATGAAATATCTCTGCCTTGCTGTATATTTTCAATGAGGTTTTCCCATAGCAGCAGCTGCCTTTCTGTGTGCCACTTACTCTGCTTTAATAGGTATTTTTTGTGTAGCTGACAGGTTGAGAAATGGTGAGTTTACTTCTGCTGTTTTCTGTTTCATCTTTCACTTACAGTTTATGTCATTCTGGAAGAAACAATATAGTGTTCATATTGTTTGGTAATGATGAGAAGCTGTTCATGCTTACCATCTAAGTTTCAGAAAGGGACCTATTAAAAAAAATCAAAGATGGTGGAAAAGGTCAGTCTTTAAAAATATAAATGGTGCAGACCTCATGCTGTTAACCATCAGTAATATTGATTTCAAAAACTTTTCAGTTGCAGTGTTCTTCTATAAAGTTACCTTTTATGGACAATTAAGATTGATTTAATTGGTTTACTTGCCAAATACAAGACAGAAAACAAAAACATTTTTTCACTCTTTATATGACAAGTTTTTGATATGAATGGATTCAACCCTACTGGCGCCTTTAATATTTCTGTTTTTTCGTTTGGCAGTGAAAAAGCCTGGATACATACATCAAAAGCTTCATCCTAAAATTATCAAACATTAGTAGCCTACTCCCCAAATCCATAAACTGAAACAAACAAACAAACAAACATATAATTTTATTAATAAACAAATTTTGCTAAGGCAATGCAAACATGTTTAAGAAGGGATGGGATGTAAGACATTTTCATGAAGACAGGAGAGAACTCTATCCACCATCACTAAGATTGCAATAAAGCAGAATAAAATATTTAATTAGTATATCATCTTTTCATCTCTTCCCTTGGTATTTCTTATTTTGTTCTTGGACCAAATCATCATTCAGAATAAATCTAAAATGTACAAAAGATTCTTAAGCATAGCACTTACGAATCCTCTGCAAGTGTACCTAAATCTTTGTTTGGTAACAAAAACACTAAATGATAAACAAATGTTGGTTTTCCTAACGTTCTATAATACCTCTCTGCAATCTCCCCCAGAATATATAAGCCCTAAGAAGTGCACTGCTGTCAACATCAGAAATATTTGAAAATTAAGTAGTAATAAGAATTTACATTTTAAGAAGTATACACAATTTTTCACACTTCTGCTGGTTTGAGGGAATTCTGTATAATCAAGAGAGCAGAGTTTTCACACTGTATATCACAAGTCTTAAAAAAATAATTTTAGTCTTTGAAGATTTGTTTCAACTGCCTTTGGAATTTCCTTACGTAGTCACTTGGATCTCAGTGATTCACAAGGGGTCTCCCTTTGTAGTTAAAAGACAGAAACAAGAACTCCAAAGACAGAACTCATCTGATTCATATCAGAAATTTACCTGAATTCCAGGCACTTCCAAAATGTGAGAAAGTCTGCATTTGCCATGTTATCTCCTAAAATACCTTAATTGTCTCTATTGCTGAGACTCTCTAAGAGGTTATTTCAGGTAAATGCATATTAGGTGATATCTCTATCTTTTTTCCAGTTCTTCTCTCCTATCTGAGTGTTCTGAATATGAAAACATTTCATTCTGCCTCAGACTTGTATCTTTTCAAAATGTAAACTCACTTTCAACACTTAGAGAGATTTGTCTCTGAAATGCATCGGTGTCAAACGTTTTGAATAACTCAGTGATGCATCACTATTTCTATTTTTGAAGCAACATTTAAAAAATATCTTTGTAATTTTCTTAATGAAGGTCAACAAAATCATGCTTCAGTATGTCTAAAACTTTAGCAGAAGACCTCTCAGTCATCAATATGGTAATGTCAGTCACAGTCGTACAGTGAGAAATAGTTCTGGCTTATAAAAACAGAAGTACTATAATAGAAAACCAACAGATTTTGAATTAAAGGGGCAAATATGAATTTTAAATTACTCAAGTCTTTCTGTGACATACTTCAGAGTCTTAAAACAGGCTCTTATTATCATTAATATTAATTTTAGAAGATAATACTGTCCTCATATAAATGAACATTGAAAACACTAAGAACATATTTTTTCCCAGATGTTTTAATATATCTTTACAGAAAATGAATGAATTATTTAGACACGTCTTTAACAATCATTTTAAAACAAAACAAAGCAAAACCCAAAACCTTTAAAACAGCTTAGTGATTATAACAGAAAATAAAAGACTCTACAGGATGATATATGTTCTGTGTGCTATAGTACTGTTCCTGCCTAATATTCTTCTCTGATACTTCTTGCTCTGAAACTCTAGAGCCATAATGTTCAATTCTCTCAAAAGTCAATAAGGACACACTACCTTGTCAAAACAGATAAATCCAAGCTGTCAACTTGTACAATCTGTTGTCACCTAAAATCCCCAAAACCAAATTCATAATACAGGTATATCAACTACATTTTCAGGTGACAACATTCAAAACACGTTACTTATTTTTTTATAGACATTATAACCAGGTCAACACATGGCTGCATTCATCAAGCTCTTTAGGATATACATATGATCACTCGTAGAATTCTACTATTATCAGTACTACCCTATTTAGCTGAGGCAAAAAAAAAAAAAGTCTTTTTTTTTTTCGTTCTATTTTATAAGTTAAAAGAGTTCAGTAAAACCAAAGACATATATATAATATATGTCTTTTATTTATTATTAAAATATAATATACATATATAAATATGTATATTTATACATATACCAGGATGAGAATGCTGGAAAAATCTTACTTACGCACATAACACATTGGGCTTCAGATACTATCCTTCTGTCCTTCTTAGCTGCCTATAGTACAAACCTGGGCTAAGTGCAGGACTCTTATCTGGAGCAGCCTCTGCTGATAAATAATATCTTAGTGAATTCTGCCAATGAAAAGTAAAAGCCTGTTCAGCATCTTCAGTGGCAAGAGTCTCCTTCTGAAAAGTAAAGAAGACTGGAACAGAAATACAACAGGATTTGTATGAACAGGAAGAAGCACTAAGAAATGGTTGAAGGGGGAAAAAAAAAAAAAGAAAAAAAACAAACAAACAAACAAACCAGCTTTGACACCTTCACTTATGGTAAGTTTAATGTTTTTCTTTTTAAGAGAAATTAACTAAACAACACCATTTCATCATTTCAAGTATTTATACTGTAGAAAAATCGCTATACATCTTACTGGTGAAGGAGAAAATATTCCACAAAGAAACAAGTGAAAACTGGTATTAAAATGAGTCTTTTTGTTTTTACATCAGTATCCATATTTTTAAAACAAGTTACAATTTTCAATATTTCTTTTGAAGTGATTAATAAAAATCTGAAAGTTATATTTGAAGTATAAGGACAAATATATTTTGGATTAAGATGAAAACACTACTTCATTGTAGTCAATCTAAATTGACCAATCCACAGTATTACACAGATAAATATCTGCAGATATCCAAGCCAATTAATGAGCATTAATTATGATGATAAACTAAATTTAATACACCTGGCTTTCATAAAATCTGCTAAGACATAATTCAAATAACTATGTTTGAGAAAATGAGAATTAGGTAAACATGATATAGAATGGGGTGTAAAGAAAAACTAAAAAGAGGAAAATAATAGTCTGAGATGAGATATAGCTTTTTTTCAAGCACACATTTTATGAAATATATTATTTAATATTTTCAGTCACGAATGAAAAAAAACCCAAAAGATGATATGATACAAGAAGTCGTAAACAGGAAGGAGGAGCCACGTACTAGAGGAGGAATTGGATGACCATGAGGTCTGCAGATTTGGAAATGAGAACACAAAATAAGGACAGGTCACACATATATTTCTCTATAAATGTGGATGACCATGAGGCTTAAATGGTGGGATGACAGAAAAGGTAGCTAGATAGCAATGACCCAGAGAGCTATCAATGTATTGTAACCATAAAATGGCAAATTTAATCTTAGAGTGAGTCTACTGTAACATTTTGAGAGAACTTGAGGAAATATTAATTATATATGCAAGGTCAGAAAACACCTGTAAATCTCTGGCTATTTTTGTTCTCCCGTGTTCCAGGCAGCATGAAACTGAAATGAAAATAGCCTACGGGGAGAAAATAAGTACAGAAAGAGCGAAAGAAATCTTAAAGAACTTTTGTTTTTCCCTTGGAGAAATGTCAATAAAGAAGAAAAAGGATTACTCTCATCTAAAATACCAGAAATGACTGAAGATAATTAAAGTGGAAATAAGAATATATGGGATTTGTTTAGGGTTTAGGCTTAAATGGAAAAAGCTGTAGCAACTGGCAACTTTAATTTTGAAATTAGGGGAATTTTAATCTTCAGATTAGACTCTTCAGACCTCCATGGAGGCAAACAACATCCAGAAAGTTGGAATTTAGAATAAGCTTATGAAAGGAATGTCATCAAACAAGTTCCTGCAATAAAAGAGCTGACGATTTAATGGGTCTGTTTCAACTCCATGTTTTGAGTTTCATTGAAACAATTTTCCTTTATCTGTGTGGAGAATTTCTGTCAGTTTACTTTATTTCAGGAGTTTTACACTGTGATGAGTCAAAATTCTGGTATCAAGCAAGACTATCTGTTCTAATGTCCTGAAATGCTTTTCTTCTCAAGTCCCTCATTACTTTTTCACAGAGCAATCAGAAAGAAAAAAATAGACTTCTAACTAGGTTCAAAAAATACAAGAGCTTTTCGAAAATGTGTTTTTAATAGAATCAACATGCATTTAAATATATATGTATTAGGCAAATAATTGCAAATTACTGTCAAAATCCATCAGTAAATATTAAGTATTCTGATTTGACATTTTGATGATATTTGTACTTTCCTTACCAAGAGATACTGTTGTTTAACTTTTCTATTTACAGCTAGCATATTATTATTTTTTTTTTTAACACAACATTTTTGTAATTAACAATCTTATTCTCTGTCACATAATGGAAATGCTATTCATCAGATCCAAGTATTTGATAAAAGATTATGGCTCCATAAAATCTCTATGTGTCCTTATGGAGACTCAGTTCTGGTTTTGCTGCTGTTTGCTTATTTATTTATTTACTTACTTACTTACTTACTTACTTAGGTATATTTTACTTGTTTTTCCTTTCGGCTTGTACTGACAGTCACACAATACTATTTATTTTTCTTTCACTTTGCTCCAAGGATAAAAACTGTAGCTACCAGAAGTGCTACTGTGGGAAGCATAATTACATACATACTGAGTATTTAAAAAAACATACTTGAGAACTAAGGCAATCCTTTGAACTGTTGCTTAATGTTTTTACTAAACTTATTTGTAAATGTATATTTAGCAAGTATTCTGAAAGCTTGAAGAAGCATAGTTACCTTCCAGTTTAACATGAGTTCCATCAACTTTATCTAGTTCAATTTCTGTTTATTAGGCTATCAAGTCCATATATTATCTAGTTTGTTTTCAGTTTGCTTTAGTCTGATAGCAACTTAGCTCTCAAAATTTTAAAATGTCTGAAGTCTAAAACTTTTATTTTGTGCATGTATGCACAAAACAAATTCAGGCACATCATTATTTTGTTAAGAGCTTGCTTACATTAAAAAAATAAAATAAAATCTTTTTCAGAATGTACTAGTAACTGCCAGCTGAGAGTGTAAGCAGAGGATTTTATTTTTTTTTTTTTCCCACTCTGTGCTGTAAGAATTTGGTCAGGTATTAAGTTCCTCAGTTTCCCTTTATACTTCAAGAAAAAAAAAAAAGGAAAAGAAAAAAAAAGCCTTTATTCATTGATTCTAATATTTGATGAAGAACATTTTATTATTTTGAGGAATACCACTGAAATCATAAGACCTGTATAATAAAAGACTTCAGAGTAACTAAAAGTTGCAAAATCCAGAAACCTATAGAGCCAAGAATGTATAAACTAAATGACAGATTGCATATTTCATTTATTGTTAAGTATTTTATCATGGAGTACAAAATATATAAAGGCCTTTCTTGGGTTTTTGTTGCAGCAATTTCAAGTGAACTGCTAGAAATAACTGAAGTAAAATAAAAGAAATAAAAAATAATAAGAAAACAAAAGCAACAACAAAAAAAACCAACAACATAGTAAGTAATATTTTTTTGGGGGGTTATTCTTGGCACATTCTTATTCCAGCTGAGAAAACAACTTTTCAGTAACTCATAAACAAAATGGGCTTATTGACTGAGATAATGTCCACATTGCTCAAAGAAACTGGGGAAATATGTGACTTAAAATGCCATTCATTATGTGTCATGGTTTGCTAGCGGAAAGAGTGGAGCATATGCAGACAGTTTACATGCAAAGTGAGTAGGTAAAGGTAATCCAGGCAGTTAATCAAACACCTTTAAAACCTGAATTTTATCTGATTGAGTCAACATTCATAGAAAAGAGTTTGGCAGGTGAAAATTAGGGAGAATAGCTAGCTGTCCAGAGAAAATTGCTTTTTCAATTCTCTGTAAATTGTTGCGCTCTTGAACAGTATTAGAAGCAGACATTCACACTGAATATAAAAGAGAGTTGAGTTAAAAAGAAGGACAAGAAAGTGAGTGGAAACAGAAAATAAAATAGCCTTCATATACTTTTATTGTATACTATTGAATCTCAGCTATCTCATGAAAATCACTACAGAAATCAGATATATAATATACACTGATTATATTAATTTTACAAATGTAAGAAGTATAATGTGTAGATCTTTTCTTTAAAATGAAAACCTTCTTGTTGCTTATTACTATATGTCTGTATGAGCCCTTATTTATGGTACTTAAGCATTCACTGACATCCTTAACTGCAAAAAATCATTTATATGAAATTTGTGAGATAATACATACCTGTCAAAGTTATTATATGTCATCTTCAAATGGCATGTATCAGGAAAAAATCGGCAAGTAAATGGAGCTTTAGAAGTTTATATTAACTATCTCAAGTCACCACATATCCAGGCTGAGAATATCTGAACGGTAAGCCTCTCTCATGGTCAGTTAGAAAAGCAATGGTTCCTTTGTGTCTTTTCAGTCTGGAGCTTACCAGACTGAACTGTGGGATCTTAGAATCACAGAAAATTATAAAAATTAGGAAGATTTTGTTCAACTTGTCTGTTTGCTGAGCCACGTGAAAAACCATCACTATGGATAACACTAGAAATGTCACATTAAGGTGACTATACAGTCATGTCTTGCCACTTAATATTGCTTGCTATCCTTTTAAAGGGACTACTGCAAAAGGCAAGAAAGGTGGAAAAATTGAGGATCTGTTTTTTTGTTGAGGTTTATACTTACAGTAACTACTATGTAGTAGTCATTTTACTGACAATAACTACTAGACAACATCACAGTCAGTGAAGATTTGTTTGCACAGAAATCCAAATGAGAGTTAAGCTAGGGTGAGAACTGAAAAAAAAAAAAGTCCTCAAGAAACAGTTATTTTAAAAACATATAATTGATGTATGAACTTTGTGTATGTGTGGTGGAGGGTATTTTGTCATTGCTGGGCTGTTGTTTTTGTTGTTTTCTGTTTATTTTTCTTTTATTGAAACACTATCATGCAGAATCCAGAGGCAACAGGAGATATTGTTCCAGCACACAGTTCTGAACCATTGTCAAGGTACTTCCTCAGCTTATTCTTATTTAGTGTTTACTGACTAAGAACATTTTCCTCTTACCATATTCTATTCAGTAAAGAGATACCTGTGAGAAATTCTTGTGTTCAGTAATCCAGGCTCAGGCAGAATTTGCTATGAATCACAATTTATTTTACGCTTTTGCAAGAGTTGGTGACCTATAGGGTAGGCACACTACACTGGAAACATACAGCACTTTATATTTCCTATCACCCAGTGAAGGTTCCCTTCCCTGTTTTCTAATTGGTCATGGACTCCAGGGTTTACAACCTATCTGATGCTTCTAATTCCCTTAGCACATGTTCTGCTTCTGTTTACTGCTTGGTTAACCCCACTCCATTCTCCCTCTGTTCTTTTGTTTTTACCTATTATGGTATGCTGGGATGATCTCTCATAGTTGACCTTGCCCTCTGACTATTATTCAAACTGCCTAACTGTAGTGGTACCTTTCCTGATGTTACTTCAAAATGCAGATCTTCTATTCTGTATTAGAGTTCTGAAGCACCTCTTTGGTGTCATAACATTCTGTTGCTATACCAAGACATTTCTTACCCCACATATCAATCCAAAAATGTACTGAAAAAACTAAAATAATGAATTACAAAAATAAGACCGAAATCAAATCCAGTTTGTAGCT
>JAPSGF010000068.1:4213199-4266579 GCA_035772895.1 Perdix hodgsoniae
AGAGGGCAATGGTACTGTGATTTGCTCTTGCCTGCATGTAATTTAGTTATTGTACTGAGAATCACTGAGTTGTTGTACAACACTGTACTAATGTCCCTCAGTACACTAAACTTTCCCAAGTTTAGTGGGAAATATTGGCGATAGATGGACAGTTGGACTGGATGATCTTAGAAGTCTTTTCTAACCTTGGTTATTCTGTAATTCTAGAATTCTATGATTCTATGATTCAGTTACTCACTGCTCCCTGACTGATGGCCCACTAGTCCCATGAGCAGCAGAAGAGTGAGATGAACTCCTATTGCCTTCAAAATTCCTTCTGCATGATGTCATATGATATGGAATATCCCTTAGTGCAGTTTAAGTCAGCTGTCCTAATTCTGTTCCCTCTCAGCTCCTTGGGACCTTAGCTGAGGATGGCCTTGGCTCTGTACAACACTGCTTAGCAGCAAGTATGAACATCAGTGTGTTATCAACATTGCTTGTGTCCTAGAACCAAAACATTGCATCCTATCAGATACTCTGAAAAAAACAGTTTCAGTCCCAGCTGAAACTAGGACAAGCTGATATTTCCACATTTGTTGGTATTTTACTGTGTTTTAAATTTAGGAGGAAAATTATGTTAATAACACACTTATGTTGTAGTTGTTGATGAACCATGCTTTCACAGAGTCGAGGACTTTTCAGCTTTTCATGCTGCCGTGTCAATAAGGAGGTTAGAGGTGCACAATGAGATGGGAGGAGACACACCAAGACAGCTGACATAAACTAGCTGAAGAGATATCCCATTCCACGTTTTATTGTACTAAGCAATAAAACTCAGGCAAATTGGCTTGGATGCTGCCAAAGCTCAGGGTCTGGTTGGGAATTAGTTAAGCTCATGGTGAGAAACTGCATTGTCCGTCACTTGTTTTGTGTGTTTGTTTGTTGTTTTTTTTTTTTTTTTTACATTTTTCTTTTCCCTTTTTTCTTTCCCATGAAGCTCTACTTCTCCAAACCTGAAGTTTTATTTTTTATCTCCTAATTCTCAGCACCAAACCATTGGTGGGGAGGGAATGATTTTAGTGTAACCAGTTGTGATTTTTAACACAAAGTTAGATGCAGTAGACCTCAAGGAAAACTAACAAATGAAAATGTTACTAGGGTAAAGAGAGACAAAACTTTATAAAACAAGCATGCAAATGACTAACAGAAGTAATTTTCAAGAAATTATTGAATATCCCCTTGGGATTTCCTTAGAAAGAAATGTTTCAGGTTCTCATCTATGCTGAATTGCTGGAATGTGCTGTAGGTAATTAGATATTGATTGTAGATGTCAGTGAGTATACCACTTAGCATCTGTTTTCATGTAATGTAAACTGTGTGAAGTCAGAATTAATCTTGGAATTATTTTCAAGCAGTTATATTTTAATTACATATTGCTTGCATCTGAGAAAATTAATCCAATTTGAAATTGAAGAGTAACAAGTTTTCAATGATTAAGTGGCTACAACTTGAGGAACAATAACAGAGATTTGCTTACCGCTGTTTCTCAGGTTAACACATATTTGTAATAATTTGTAATCCAAAAGTGTTTGTTAACAACTATATGTAGTAAAAATGTCAATAGTAATCACTAGGACCAATTTGAAACTGATTGTTTTTTTTGAAAAGTTTTTACAGGAGCAATATCTACTTTCATCTACAGTAACTGTTGTTTTATAGAGCCGATAATGTAACCATGCATATCTTTCATTATGTTTCAACCATTGAAATGAGACTCTGTGCTCAGTCTGATGACAGTCTCTATGTTTATATTCCTTAAGAATGATATTTCTCTAATTCAGTCCAACTGAAGAAAGTAAAATACAAAACAAACAAACAAACAAACAAAACAAGTTGTTAAAAGAAACATGTAAATTCTGCAGAATGGGCTAAATATACTATAAGTTATATCCATATATATATATATATTAAATATTTTGCTGAAAGGCTGGATTTTTCAGTTTTGGCTGAATGTCTGTACCTCCTTCTACAGATAAGAAAGTCCAGAAAGTAAAGGGTTTCTGCATAAATATATATTTTCTGCAAATATATGTATGAGGTTGAATATGAATCAAACATCTCTTCAGAGAACAGTTTTACTCATTTAGCTAAAAGGACAGATTGTTTCTTTGTTTATTGTCATAGCATTTCACAGCCTGAATATACTAAGAGCTTTATTTTTCCTTTCTTAGCAAGTTATTGTACTCATCTGTCCTCAAGAATAGTGACATTGTATGGAAGTATTCTTGTCTGGATCATATCTTATCTATGTTACAAAAAGGAAAAAAAAAAGAAGAAGAAAAAAAGAAAAAAAAATGTTTTCTTTTGTTGTTGTGTTGCTGAGTTAAAAAGCCTGCTGTTCAGAAGTAGAATTAACATATTCTGCAAAATGTGTATCTCAAATGTTGTTTAAAGTAGTTAATTGTGAACCTGTACTTGAGTTGATCTTCACATCTATCTTAAAGTATGACTTAAACAAGAAACATTCATATTATATGAGCCATAAGGAATTATCTTCTGAAGTTCTAAAGAAGTACAGTGTCTTTGTTACTATTCTAAAATATTTACAACATATGTTTTTTCCTGTCTGTCTAGATGTAACAGTAGTACAAAACCAGAGCTTCCAGAAAAGAAAAATGTGTAGTGTCTTAATGTACTGATAACATGCTTTCTAGTGAATAAGTCTTAAATAAATAGACAAAAGAGAAAAACATCTCATGGCAAAATTCAAGTTTTAGTTATTTGAATATTAGTGAATGAAAACATTTTTTGTGTTTTTATCTTCATCCTGATAAAACCAATTACTGTTGTGGACTAATTAAGGAGAACTAACAGTCTTCCCTTCACTGCTACAGTCAGTTAAAAAGTGACTGTCTGGTTTGTACAATTGATAGCATTCTTTTGACATTTGCAGCAACTGAAGTCTCTCTCTTCAAGGCCAGAATCTCTCTTTTGGGGATGATCAAATAAATAGAATTATGTTTCTAATTTAAAAAAGTCTGTAACAAAAAGCAATCAAAATTTCAGCTTTTCATTATATTTTGAAAGCCCAAAATCTAGTGTCTACAATCACTGACTGAAATAATTCCATTAGCTCTGATGAGAAATTAAGCCCTGAATGATAATGTGTCAAAAATTGAGATTCTACCTTCCTACCACTGAAACCTTCTAGAAATGTCCAGTATATGGTTTTATTATATGTATTGGTGAAGAAAGATTCCTCAATGTCAAGCAAGGTGTTTTTTTTCTTTTTTTTTTTTTTTTTTTTTAACCAGTTTTCTATTAGAAAAGCTTCTGGTGACAAATGAACACATTTTATGGTCATTCTTATCATGTTCCTTCAAGGCTTGTCAGACTAATGTCAATAACAGAGAAAGAGTTGTGTTGAACTACTCAGGGGAAAATGTAATAAGATATTTCCACCCCTTCTGAGACCTTGAGTCTTTGAGAAAACATCCTAGCTGCAGGGTAGGTTAAAAAAAAATACTCCCAAAGAGAATCATCATCTGTTTGAATCATCACCCACCACACCATGAAGCTGTTTATCTCAACTGGACAACTTTTCTAGAACAATAAATTGAAATGTAAATATAAATGCAAACGTAAGTTTAAATATAAAAGTTTGTATAAATATTAAGGAAATTTGAACTTTTTAGGATATTTGAAAGGTGAATTTTTTTGGCTAAACAGTAAAGAAGGAAAAATAAGAGAGCTTGTCTAGACTTCACATTCACATATGGTCACTAGAAAACCAACAAACCAAACTGTTGGACTAAAGATCAGTAAGGGGATCAGTGTTAGACCTCTATGTTAAAGCTACCAATGAATAAGGGAAAAGATCATTGTAAAGTCTGCGCCTTTACTCTTTGTTCAGCTAAGGCATACTGTCTTCAGGGCCTCAATTTGTACAGTTTCTGCAACTGGCCAAGATCTAGAATTGGGTCACAGAATCACAGAATCACAGAATTACAGAATATCAGGGTTTGGAAGGCACTTTGGAAGATCACCTAGTCCAATCCCCCTACTGGAGCAGGAATACCTAGATCAGGTTGCACGGTGTAAGACATTACTCTTTTACATAATTGTCTCAAAGCTTGCTGGGGACACAGAAAATCAAGGCAGGGGCAGGGGCAACAAGAGAGAGATAAGCCGCATATTAATGGCCAGGAAGCAGTCTTTTCTGTGGGCTTATCTCAAGGAAGATGGCCATCTCAGAAGGTGCTGCACGTGACTCTTACCCAAGCGTCCAGGAATGGCACACTGGCAGAAGAAGGAGGATAAAAAGGGGACCTACAACCATGAGGTTGGGTTTTCTGGCAACAGATTCCTCACAAAGAAGAAGAGGTTTCTGATATGAGAAGCTTCATGACCTGCCTCACAACCTGAAGGACTCTCCTGGGCCTGCTACCTGAGTCCTGATGCTTTCTCCCGGATTGGCTCTGCGACTTCTTCCTGCTACCTGCTTGCTGTCCAAGGCAGCCACTGATGCTGCTGCTCTCCCCCTGCTGCTTTTGCCTCAGACTTTCAAAACAGCATGCAACAGGACCGCTGCTAGATCCTGGTGGAGACCATCCCCACTTACACATTCCTTCCCTTCCCTTCCCTCCCACCGTAAGAGTAGAGCAAGACGGAGACTGCTTCATAGGACTGAATGTGTATGAGTCTATGAAGCAAGATGACATCTGAAGGTTCTGAAGGAAATGGGTGATATGGTTCCCAAGCTGTTATCCATCATATTCAAAAAGTAATGGTTGTCAGACAAAGTCCCTAATGACTGCAAACAGGCAAAGAGCACTCTCATTTTTAAGGGAGAAAGGTAGACTTGTGGAACCACAAGCCAATGAACCTCACCTCTGTGCCTGGGAAGATCATGGAGCAGATCCTCCTGGAAGCTATGTTAAGGCACATACAAGATGAGGAGGTGATTTGAAACATCCAGCACAGATTCACCAAGGGAATATCATGCCTGACCAACCTAGTAGCCTTCTACGATGGAGTGACAGTATCTGTGGAAAAAGGGGAGGCAAATGTTGTAATCTAGCTGGAATTCTTCAAGACTTTTGACATGGTCCTACACTACATACTTATCTCTAAATTGGAAAACTATGAGTTTGAAGTGTGGACTATTCAGTGGATAAGGAATTGGTTGGAAAATCATAGACAGAGGGTTGTGGTCAACAGTTCTGTGTCCCAGTAGAGGCTGGTGATGTGTGATATCCCTCAGGGTCTGTTTTGGAACTGGTACTATTCATTATCATCATCAGTGAGATATATGATAAGACAGTGCATCATCAACAAAATTTCTGATGACACCAAACTCTGTGGTGCAGTTGATAAGGCAGAAGGGATGACATCCAAAGAGACCTAGACGAGCTTGAAAGGTTGGCCCATGTAAAACTAATGAGGTTCAACAAAGCCATATGCAAGATGATGCACTTGAGTTGGGGTAAACTCAAGTATGTCTACAGCCTGGGAGAACAAGAGTAGCCCTGTCTAGAAGGACTTAAAGGTCCTGGGAAAATAAAAATTTAACATGAGCTAACAGTGTGCACTTGCAGCCCAGAAGCCCAAAGGTATCCTGGGCTGCATCAGAAGAGTGGTGGCCAGCAGGACTGTCCGTCTTTACTTTGCCCTCCTGAGACCTCATCTGGAGTACTGCATTCACGTCTGGGAACTCCTACACAGGACAGATGTCAGGTTTTTGGAGAGGGTCCAGAGGAAGGTCATGAAGATGATTAGAGAATTGGAGCACCTCTCTCTCCTTTGAAGACAGTTTTTCATTCTGGAGAAGAGAAGGCTGTAGGAAGACATCATTACAGCCTTCTAGTATTTAAAGGGAGATTACAAATATATGGTAAATCAACTTTTTACACAGGTTAATAGAGACAGAACAAGGAGAATGATTTTAAAGTAAAGGAGGGGAGATGATTCAGATTAGATGTCAGGAAGAAGGCTTTCACTGAGAGGGTGGTGAGGTGCTGGAATATCTTCCCAGTGAAGCTGTGGATGCTTCATTCCTGGAGGTGTACAAGGCCAGGCTGGATGGGGTGCTGGGCAACCTGATCTAGTGCTTCATCTAGAGATTGGCAACCCTGCCTGTGGCAAGGGTAGACAATCTTTGAGGTCACTTCTAATCTAAGGCATTCTATGATTCTATACTTTTGTATAGACCAGGTTCAGCCAGCAGCATTCATAAGAGATGAGATCTGCTTGACCAACCTAATCTTATTCTACAGTTGAGTGACTTGCCTGTTGGATAGGAAAGGCTGTTCATGTAGTCCACCTAGACTTCAGCAATGTATTTGACCCTGACTCCTACATTATTCTGCTGGAGAAGCTGGCAGCTTGTGGCTTAGACAGATACACCCTTCTCTGGCTAAAGAACTAGTTGGATGGCTGGGCCCACAAAGCAGTGGTGAATTGAGTTAAATTCAGCTAGTGACTAGGAGAGTGTCTTCCCCAAGGTTTGGTATTGGTGCCTGTCCTGTTCTGTATCTTTGCTGATGACCTGCATAATGGCATTGAGAGCAACCTCAGTAAGTCTGCAGATGACATCAAGCTGGGAGAAAGTGTTGATCTACCAGGGAGTAGTAAAGTCCTACAGAGGGATCTGGACAGGTTGGATCACTGAGCTGAGGCAAATAGGATGAAGTTCAACAAGACCAAGTTCCAAGTCCTTCACTTTGACCACAACAACCCCATGCAGCGCTACTGGCTTGAAACAGAGTGGCTGGAAGACTGTGTGGAAGAAATGGACCAGAGAATGTTGGGCGATGCTCAGCTAAACATGAGCCAGCAGTGCTCCCAGGTAGTCAAAAGTCCAGTGGCATTCTGGCTTGAATAAGAAATACTGTTGCCAGCACGAGAATGGAAGCGATCGTACCTCTGTACTCAGCACTGGTGAGGCCACACCTTGAGTGCTGTGTTGAGCTTTGAACCCCTCACTTCAAGGAAGACATCAAGCCTCTGGAGCATGTCTAGATAAGGGCAATGAAGCTGGTGACTGGTCTGAAGCACAAGTCTAATGAAGAGTGCTGAGGGAGCTGGGATTATTTAGTCTGGAGAAGAGGAGGCTCAGGGGAGATCTTATTGGTCTCTACAACTATCTGAAAGAAGGTTGTGGTGAGCTAGGAGTAGCCCACTTCTCCTGCATAACGAGTGACAGTACTAGAGGAAATGGCCTCAAGTTGCGACAGGGGAGATTGTGGAATACTGGATATTAGGAAAGTTTTCTCTGGAAGAGTGTCCAGGTGCTGGAAAAGGCTGCCCAGTGAAGTTGTTCAGTCTCCATCGCTGGAAGTGTTCACTAAATGTTTAGATGTTCTACGGAGGGACATGGTTTAGTGGGGAAATATTGCTAGTAGTTGGACAGTGGGACTGGATGATCTTGGAGGAGTTTTCAAACCTTGGTGATTCTATGATTTTATGTAATTAACTTTGTTTTTAAATAGTTTATAAATATGAGTAATCATTTGACTTATTGTTTCATGTTTGTTTGTTTTTCCAATCTATATAATTACAGAAGGGATTAATATCACTGTAGGAATAAGAAGGAATCTAGGTGGCAGCAGAAGAGGATAAAAGAGAAACATCAGGGCCTATAAAGAACCATACAATGAAAAGTCGTAACAACTAGAGAATGGTGTAAGTTGTGGGGTGTTGATATTTCAGAAATATCAAGATGATTACAAACAATCCAGTGTAGTATTGCATACCAGATTGTCAGCTACCATAGGAGCTGGGCCATCTGTGGATTTTAGAAGTGGGGTTTTGAGGAAGAAAATAAAAAGGTATATTCTTATTAAGACAGTTATTTGCTGACTGAAATCTGTATCTGTTACAAGTTCTCAGATGACAGGCAATCCACTTAAATCAGACTTTTAAAAGATAGCAGAATAATTTAATTTTTTCTTTTTTTCTTTTTCTTTTTTTTTTTTTTGAATGCTTCTGTTGAGACTCTAAAACTTGATTAGTAGACATGCTGATTACTTACACATGCAGCCCTGAGAATAAAAGCCGCGTTTGAGTATACAAATTGGTATGTGCTGTTAAGTCGTACAGGAAGTTAGCTACGAGTGGCCTTATATTGATTACCTAGAATTAATGAGAGATTTTGGCTACAATCACCTTATGTATCTATTTTCTACCTGCAAAATGTGGATAGTAATTCGCTTTTTCCTTCACAGGATTCAAATGTTCATTTCAGTACAACAAGGATTATGGAAACTCTTCGAGAATACATTGGAATTGCACAAAATACTGATCTTTCATTTCAAGCCAAAATATTATGTCTTATATTTCATTTCTAAGCTAAACTAAAAACATAAGAAAACAAATGCCTATAGAAATGGTCCACCATGTTCTGATAATACTTAAACAGAATTTCTATATATTTGTCTTTTTACTTTTTTTTTTTTTGGTCAGGGAAATTCAGTTAATGTTATGTGCATTGTAATATTTTATCAGACATATTAAATATTGAGCTAATTTATTTTTTATGATATCTATATCAGCATGGTAATATAGAAAAGCCTCACATGGAATTAGGAGCTTTTATTTAAATCAAATTTTAAGCAGCCTATAGTAAATAGTAATTTCAGTAACATTGTGACAATGAGAAATAAAATATTAATAGCCTAGATATATTTCAGACATTGTCATATTTGTCCACTACACAAGTCAGGAATCCAGTAGCCTCCCTTAAATAACTGCATTTACACATTCAGTATATTTATTTGACATAGGCTATATGTTGTTTGTGTCTGTGCAATTACAGTAATCCATAATAAAATTATTTAGTGACCAAAAAAATAAGCTTTTATAAATGTTCAAGGTGATCATCAATGAAAAGGCACTAAAACAGTTTTTTACACCTCTGATATATTTTATTACCATTATAGATTTTTTTTTTTTTATGTTTAGTCCACTTTACTAGTGCAACATGTTTTTTTTTTAGTACTTTTCCTACTTTGAATTTACATAAAATCTACTTGCATTTAACCAAAACCTTTTCAGCTCATTTTGTGTTGTTTGTAAATCAGTTTTCTGGCATTCCAGTTATTGTATTCCCGTATGAATGCAAATTAGATTTGAGAGTCTTTTGAATGCTTTTTGCTAGTGGAACAGTAATAGTAAATATGTAAGAAATTAAACAAAATGTAAGGAATAGAACTGTTTAGAAAACACACAATTTCTGGCTTTCTGTAGATTTAATAGTCATTTGATATAGAATTTCAACGTAATTGTAGAATTCTCTTTAGTTACTTTCCTATAAAACTCAACAAGCTTCTTGCAGGTGTTTGTTTTCAAGCTAGCTGGGTACAAGGATTTTTATAAAGTAAAAATACCTCTCTTCAGGGCAGCCTTCAAATTTCTAGCTTCTAAATCCAGTTTTGCTCTTTGTTTGTGTTGAAAGTCACAATTAGACTTCCTGTAGAATAAAATACTTCTTATGATGCCTAACATAAAAAGAATCAACCTCTATTTGTTTCAGACAAAAGATCATAAATAAGTAACTGTGCCTTTTATTTGCATTTGTTTGTAGATATTCAATTTGACTTTTAGATATATTAGTTGAGTTGATCAGTATTAATAGATACTTGATTCAGAGATTAAGCTTTGAGCAGCAGAAAGTAAGATCTTATGGAAAGTAATTTCTTGAAGCATTTTCTAAACATCAAATAATTTTCTAAATATCAAATAAATTTACAGACCACATAATAGCCTATGTTTATGGAGAGTAAGTACTCTCCAGTCTTGAAAGAATACATTCTTATTTGGAAAGAATAGCTTATAGTACATTACATTAGGAGGGGTGTTTGTAAATACAATTACGGGTCACAATTGCAGCTGCCCTTAGGCCTCTTTTTTCCTTTTCTTTTTTTTCCCCCCATGCAGTCTGTTCCTGCATAAGGAACATATAAACCTCTTTCAATTCCCTGGCTTCCACTGGGGATAGATGGCTTGATAGTTCAAAGCAACTCACCTCCTCTTTTCTGTGTTCCAGAAATTCCTGTCTGGGGCTTAAAGATACTGAGGATGGCAGTGTGGGAGACTGTTATTTCCCAGTGTAGATCTATTAGAAAAAACTAAAGCCACATAATAAAATAGTCTCCTTTGTTCAAAAATCTGTAAAAGAAATATTTCAGAATACTTCCTTTTTATTTTTTTAAAGAGATGGCTGAGGAGAACTAATAGATTCATTTGTTACTGAAGACACATGCAATTTAGATTGCCTGAGAAGACCCTGATATTAAAAATACTAATAAAAATGTATAGTCTACATCCTTTTTTTTCTTCACTTTTTTTCCTCCCCTTTCTACTCCTCCAAAGATACAAAATTATGTTCAGCAAAGAGTGTATACTTTTATACAATAAACTTGATGGAGTTTGTGTTTCCCTAGCTTGATCTCATATCCTTGAATATTGTGGAAAATGACGTGGTGGTACTTATATGGGTAATTCTTCATTAGGCCTATAGGTACCTGAAAGAGATGTGTACAGTATATCAAGTTATATTACTACAGAGGTTTTCCAGTTCACCTTCGATATGTCCTTTTGTGTTGATAGTTACATGAATAGTCAGCAGTGCTTTTATGTGGATGATGTATGACTTACATATAAAATCATGCCAGCTATGTATCTTAAATCTACTATAAATGAAATATTGGACAAGTCTTCAAGATGTTGCTTTTTTTTTTTTTAACCTGATCTTTCATAAAACTATTTTACTGACAACTTGAAAGTGCAGTCACACTCTAAATGCAAACTTGCATCTATCAGAGAGTTTTTACTGCTCAAGGTCATATTAAAAGATACTCATTTTTCTTTTATCATATTTCAGAGTGTATGGCAGCTGATATGGTGAAACTCATTAAAGCATCACAAAGTTCAACAAGGCCAAGTGCAATGTTTTGTACTTGAGCCAAGGCAATCCCAAACAGGACTGGGTTGGGCAGAGAATGGACTGAAAGCACTGCCACATACTGCCTGTGGGAAGGGCACAGTGACCAAATTCACAAATCTCATCAGATTAAGATGAAACAATACTCAAGGTTTATAAAAACAAAACAAAACGCAACAACAACAAAAAAGCTCCACATCTTCAGGATCTCTATAAATCTCTTATTCTTTATGCATCGGTCCTCTCACAGTAATATCTATGTAAGCTATGTGGCTTTATAGGAAACTGAAGTAAACTTTGTGTTACTTAACAACTTTACAGGGAGAGAGAGAGAGAAGGAAGAGGGGAGAGAAAGTAAGAGAGAGAATGAGAATCAGCAGGCTGTCCACCCTTGCCCCTATTTATAGTAACAAAGATAAAGGGAAGGGATGGTCTCCTCTAGCCCCTACTTATTGTTAGTCCCAGTTCCAGGGTTGGTTGAGACCACATACACAACCCAAATCAAAAGAAGTTACACCAGCCTCCCCATGACTTGGCTGCTTCTTGGGTTCTGTACTTTCCCAGGAGTGGCTGAGACATTAGTCAAATTAAGAGAAGAGACACTGTGCTTAACTCTCTGTGGCTTAACTCTCTCTGGGTATTGTCCAGGCTCACATTACTGTCACTTGTAGATCTCCCTTACAAGCAGTTCTGAGAAAAAGGACTTTGGGGTTGAAAAGAAGTTGAAATCTATTGGATACTCTGCATAGTGTTTTGAATGTGGAATGACTTCTCGACATAGCCAAGTCTAAGACATGATTTCTACCAAAAAACCCACTGCCAACCAAACAATCAACCAACTAACCAGAAAAAATCGCCAGAATAGGATCACTTGCTGTACTTGTATGGGAAGGACATGATATAGCTCTTAACATGGGAGAACAGCCACGGACACTGGAACCAACTCCCTAGCTCTGCTGATATTGAGTTTGTCCAAATCAGTAAGAAACAAACACAATTTTGAGCTCTCAGTGGTGGTAACTAATAAGATCTCAGATGAATTATCTTCACTGGTCTGGCAATTCTTGTGAACTGAATCTTACAGTTGTTTTATTTACATAAAGAAGAGAACATACAAACACATCCATCCCCTATAAAAAGATTCTTGTTTTTATTTATAAATTTTATCAGCAAATATTTAGGATATTTATGTTTATATATATTTTTTTTTTCTCATAAATTTCCCCTAGTTTAGCTGTATTCCTTTGGCTAAAACTGCTTTAGAATGACTATTTTCTTGTCCAGAGTCTGGAAGCCTTTGAAACACTTAAGACTTTGCACTGAAAACCAGTGTGTATTTTCCTATTATTAGAATATATATATTTTTCTATTCTTAGACATATAATTTTTTTATAATATTTCATATACGTAGGCCTTTTTGTTTGCTTGTTTGTGTAGTATCTTCTTTATGTTTCCTGAAATTGGAATAAGGATAGCACAATTTTCATCTTCCAAGCTCTTTAGCTTTAGATGTTTATCTTGAAATATGCTTTGACTATGCTCAAGCTCAATCACATCCAACCATCAACTTGTACCAGACATGCAGGCTTCAACACATCTGATACAGACTTTGATTTCCCGGGTGATGCTAATACACTGCAAGATATTGAACCAACAGCAAACATGCTGCAAAAGCATGTGAATAAGAAAGCTAGCTCTCTTGCCAAAAATCCATGAACTAGGTTTAACAAGGCCAAGTGCCGGGTCCTGCACGTTGGCCACAATTACACCATGCAGCACTACAGACTTGAGGATGAGTGGCTGGATAACTGTGGAGAGAAAAGGGACCTGGGGGTGTTGGTTGATGCTTGGCTGAACATGAGCTGACAGTGGGCCCAGGTGGCCAAGAGGGCCAACAGCATCCTGGCCTGCATTAGAAACAGTGTGGCTAGCAGGAGCAGGAAGGTGATCATCCCCTTGTACTCAGCACTGGTGAGGGCACACCTCGAGTACTGTGTTCAGTTTTGGGCCCCTCACTACAAGAAGGACACTGACACCCTGGAAGATGTCCAGAGAAGGGCAACAAAACTGGTGAGGGGTCTGGAGCACAGGTCTTATGTGGAGCGGCTGAGGGAGCTGGGATTGTTTAGTCTGGAGAAGAGGAGGCTCAGGGGAGACCTGGTTGCACTCCACAACTTCCTGAAGGGAGGTTGTGATGAGGAGGGGTTTGGCCTCCTCTTCCAGGCAACAAACAGGACCTGAGAAAATGGCAGCAAGTTGTACCAGAGGAGGTTTAGGTTAGACATAAGGAAGAACTTCTTCTCTCAGAGAGTGGTCAGGCACTGGAATGGCCTGACCAGGGAGGTGGTGGATGTCACCATCCCTGGCAGTGTTCAAGAGGCGTCTGGATGAGGAGCTGCGAGATCTGGTTTAGTTTGTGGTAGCAATGGTAATGGGAGGACAGTTGGACTAGAAGATCTTGCAGGTTGTTTCCAACCTTGTAATTCTATGATTCTATGATTGTATGAATAACTTAGAGAACAGAAAATGCAGATTGATATTACCCAGGATCTAACTCATAATTCTGTTAATAAAATGACAAATTGAAAAATTTTTTTTTTCATTCCACAATAACATAGTAAAATATAAATTGAATTTCCACAAGCCAGTTCCAGTGCAGGGGAGTATAAAGAAGAATCTTCATTTTTAATTCATCCAACTAAATTTCCTTTTAGCAAATTCAGATAATATGCTGATCCATATTCAGTACAGGAGTAATTCATAGTTTAGTATTAATTCATGCAGTTCGTACTCATCAACAGTGTTGGAATATATTTTCCAGAGATGCCCTTGAATAGAAAAATAGGCTTGTTTTACAACTTTGCAGGCACATAGGTTACCTTTCTGGAGACTGCATTCTCAATCACTGGTATGGAGAAAGGAAAAGGGGGCTTATGTTCCCCATGTTTTACTTAATGTAAAGGTTATCTTCAAAATTTTTCAATGAGCATAATCAGACATTTCCTATGTATGAATTCCTTGGCTTTATAATCTAGCCTGTGTAATCAAGGGGATGGTTTTTCCATTAAACTGGCTCTGTCTGCACTTTAAAACATGCATAAATATGCAACTTGCAAAACAAGATATATCAGGCACACGTATTTTTAATGTTTTACTGCAGAAATCTATGCAAGAGCGCATTTACATTGAATGAACAGCAATGGATGTTTTTTTTTCTAAGCATGAAATGAAGAACTTCAGGGACCAGATGATGTGCATCTCAATGTCCTGAAAGAAGTGGCTGATAATCCACTCTCCATCATATTTTAAAAGCCATTCTATGACTCTATGAGAAGCTGTGGCTGTCAGGAGTGGTCCCTTAAGACTGGGGAAAATGAAGACCTTGACGACTTTGACGTGGTCCCAAACCACATCCTTATCTCTAAACTGGAAATATATGGGTTCAAAAGATGGACTATTCGGTGCATGAGGAATTGGTTGGAAGGTCACTGACTCTATGTCCAGGTAGAGAACAGGGACAATATTTCTCAGGAGTCCATCTTGGGACCAGTATGTGATATCATAGATGGTAGATGATAGACAAAGATAGTGGGATCAAGTGCACCCTCAGCAACTTCACTGTTGACAGCAAGGTGAGTGGTGCAGTTGATATGGCAGAAGGAAGGGATGCTATCCAGAGAAATCTTGACAAACTCAGAAAGCGGGCCTATGTAAATGTGATGAGGTTTAACAAATCAAAGTGCAAGCTGTTGCACTTGAGTCCAGATAAACATAGGTATGTATACAGACTGGGGAAGAACTTGAGAGTAGAAGAAGGAATGATAGATTAATTCTATCATTCTATTATCATTCTTATGAAGAAGGAATTGCAGAATCATAGAGTCACTAGGTTGGAAAGGACCTACAAGATCATCTATTCCAGCTGTCCTCCCGCCACCATTATGACCACAAGCTACTAAACCATATCTCATAGCACCTCATCCAGATGCCTCTTGAACACTGCGAGGGATGACGACTCCACCATCTCCCTGGGCAGGCCATTCAAGTGCCTGACCACTCTCTGAGAGAGAAGTTTTTCCTTATATCTAATCTAAATCTCCCCTGGCGCAACTTGTAAGCATTTCCTTGGGTTCTGTTTGTTGCCTGGCAGAAGAGAGTGGTGAGGTGCTAGAACATCTTGCCCAGTGAAGCTGTGGATGCTCCATCCCTTGAGATGTTCAAGGTCAGGCTGGATGGGGCACTAGGCACCCTGATCTAGTGCTTCATCTAGCGGTTGGCAACCCTGCCTGTGGCAGGGGGTTGGAACTAGATGACCTTTGTGATCCCTTCTAATCCAAGCCATTCCATGATTATTTTCACCTGTAAAACTCTAGGTCTACTGAAGAGACTCGGTCTCTTGTAGAGAACAGAAGATTTTTTCTTACCTATGGAGTTATTACTGAGTAGTTTAACCTCATTCTATCTACAGTGAGTGTTTAGTGAAAACATAATGAATGTAGATCTAAATTTGAACTGAATAAACGAAAATAGTCCTGACAGTGCTGAGAATTTAGAAAATAAAATGCACACTAAATTTAATGCAAGAAATGTAAAGTAACACACTCAAAATATTCTTAATTTTATACATATGAAAATAGTTTGTGACAGTAAGAGATTATTCTTTTACACCACTGTCTCAAAGCTTTTTGGGGATACAGACGAACAAGTCCAAGCAAGTTCTGGGCAAGGATTGAGAAATCTTTTGTCTGGAGAACACTGATGGACAAGTCCTGGGCAAGGGTTGTGAAATCCTTTGTCTGAGGGACACAGATGGGCAAGGCCAGGGCCAACAAGAGAGAGATAAGCCACATATTAATGGCCAGGAAGCAGTCTTTTCTGTGGGCTTATCTCAAGGAAGATGGTCATCTCAGGAGGTGCTGCACGTGACTCTTACCCAAGCGCCCAGGAATGGCACACTGGCAGAATAAGAAGGATAAAAAGGGAACCTATAACCGTGAGGTTGGGTTTTCTGGCAACAGATTCCTCATGAAGAAGAAGAGGCATCTGACATGAAAAGCTTCACGACCTGCCTCTTCTTCTCCCAGACTTGCTCTGCGGTCTTACCAGCATGCTGAAGAAGAACAAAGGCGTCTGCCATCAGATTCCTCACTATGGAATTCCTGCATGCTGAAGGACTCTCCTGGGCCTGCTACCTGAGTCCTGCTGCTTTCACCCGGATTGGCTTTGCAACTTCTTCCTGCTACATATTTGCTGCCCAAGGCTGGCCGTGCTACTGCTGCTCTTCCCCTGCTACTTTTGCCTCAGACCTTGAAAATGATGCGCAATGGGAGCGCTGCTGGATCCTGGTTGTGACTATCTCCGCTTTACACAATACTTGCTTCTTTCCTATCTTTTCTATTGCCCTCCTTCCCTTCCCTGACACCCTAATTCATAATAGTTGCCGTCCTCCCCTTCCCTGTCTCCCTCATTAGGATTTGTAATAAACTAGTAGGACCAACATTTGAACCATTGTTTCTTAATCTTACGCCAGGTATGTTATATTAAAAGAACCTCCTCTCCGTCCTATAAATTGGAGTGAGACAGTGACCTGTCAATTGCTACTACAGAATTAAACCCTTAAATCATAAATAAATAAATAAATAAATAAATAAGAGCAAACAAACCTGTAAGGAAAACATAAACTCGTTTATAAAATGTTCAAAAAGAGGCAAAGTGAAGAAATTCATGATGGAAACTACGAAGAAACTAACCAAATTTAACTGTATATTGAAATAAATATACATTGTGGCCTCAGTTTGAGTAGTGATGCTAGACAAAAACATAGAGTTGGCTGATGGATCAGATTGAAAATATTATAAAAAATAAGTTTATTGTAACAAGTAAGGTATCCAGTCACTAGTCAGGTTTTGCAGGGCTCCATTTCAGGACCAGTTCTCTGTGATGTTTTCATAAGTTCTATACAAGACTTGAATGTACGCTAAGCAAGTTTGCAAATATCACTAATTTGGTGTTGTGGTTTAACCTGGCAGACAGCTCAGCACCGCATGGCTGTTCACTCACTCCCCTCTGGCCCCTCTGGGATGAAGGAGCAAACTGAAAACAAAATAGAACCTGTAGGTTGAGGTAAAAACTATTTACTAAAACAGAAAAAGGAAACATAAAGCAAAAATGCAACGTTAACTCTATATACAATTACCTGCCACTCACCTATCAGCTAGCAGCTTAATTGGACAGTGACCCAACCAATGCACAATGGCTTACAGTGTGATATCTCACCACCCACCAACTAATGCCTGGCCAGATTCTGAACAGCTTCTTTCTTCACCCAAGTGCCTATATCTTTAAAGTCTTTCACATAGTTTCAAGTGGGATGGAATAACCCCTTACCTAATTCAGGCCAGCTGTCCTGACACCATTCCAGCCCATAATGGGGAATGGGCTCCCAGGCTGAGTGGCCTAGACTAACCCTGGGCATGCTCCTATCACTAAGCAATAACCAAATAAATTTTATAAATATATTTTCCTTTGAGGTTGCTTAAAAGATAAATTTAAATAAAAGATAAGTAATATATTTTCCTAGTTGCCCTTTGTAAGTATGGAAAGTAGCTGATGTAGTTGTCTTTAACCGGTTCTGAATCACTCAAGAAAAGCAGCGGCCACAATTTATTAATTAATAATGGTTAACTCATTTCCAAGGATCAAGACTAACTAGAAACTCACAAAGGAAACAGTCTCTATGTCAAGATACTACCCTTTTGTCTGCTAACACTTAAATGAGGTTAGGGAGGAGTGACCCTAGATCTGCCCTTCTGGTCATACCAGTGAACTGATTGCACCTGTACTCTCAGGACCCCTTCACCAGGTGCTTGATCACTGATTCAGGCTGTGACCTAATGGTTTCCATAACCCTTTCATTCAAATATTCTGCTATAAACTACAGAAAATAGTTTATGAAGCATGTCAAATTTTTATGTTCAGCCTAGTTTATGCTTACCTGCATAAAGCATCTTGAAAAGTGCAGAAGTAAAAATAGTAATATGAACCTCAAAGGGTAGTGGGGTTGTCAGTCATAGATATGTTGAGCTGTAGTAAGACAAAATAATTTGGCAGAAGATTGTTTGCTATTGTCTGCAAATGCTCTTTCTGCTATATTGGAAAACCAGGGCATTCCTCTAAGCTTCTAAAAATAATTTATTTTTTACTTCCTTTTTTCCCTACTGTTCTCAAGAAGTCTTGCTACGTGGTTGATGCACTTCTAGGTCCAAAGCGACCTACATAATAACAGAGCCCTCAGGGGAAAAAAAAAAAAAAAAAAAAAAGCCTGCCTGTTCCAGTCCAGCTAGGTTGTAGCAGGGCAAGTCTTCAGCCCAATCTCTAACCTGCTGTCAGTTTTCTCTTTCTGTTATGCCTGGGGCTGTTAAGGGCTCCATCACCAGCACCTTATGCTGATCAGGCGATAAAAGTAGCACAGCTGAGAGAGAGTTTGGGACCTGGTTGTCTCGGTGGATAATAGGCTGACCATGAGTAAACAGTGTTCTTGGGGCCAATAAGACCAATGATATCCAGGGGTGCATTAAAAAGAACATATTGAGCAGGTTGAGAGAAGCGATCCTCTCTGCTTTCTTCTGGTGAGATCACACTTAGAATACTGTGTCCAGCTCTGGGTTCTAGACTCAAGAAAAATTGGAATTTCTACAGAGAATCCAGAAAAGGGGCTGTTTAATCTGGAAAAGGGGAGACTGAGAAGGAATCTTATCATTGTGCATAAATATCTAAAAGGGAGTTATCTTTTGGATAGGGACATGCTCTTTTCATCAGTGCCCATGACAGAACAAGGGATAATGGGCACAGAATGAAACATTAGAAAAGCGTTAGAAAAACTTATCTGTTTTGAGGGTAACAGAGAATTGGAATAGGCTTCCCAGAGTTGTTGTATAGTTTTCTTCTCTGGACTTATTTGAAACCTGCTTAGATGCTTTCTTGTGAAACCTACTGCAGGGAACCTGCTGTAGCAGGGGGTTGGACTTTGTGATCTCCAGAGGTCCCTTCCAATACTTACAGTTTTGTAATTCTGTGAAATAATCAGAAAAAAGTTTTATACTTTCGAGTCATATTAGCTAAGAATATTATCAGCTTACCATTTCTGATAATCATACACAATTCAATTCTGTTTCAAACTGAATTGCTTAATACATCCTCTATTTAGGAAATGTGTCAGTAAGGTTCAAATAGTGACATTTGCTTAAGAAAATGGGAGTCTATTTCAGGAAGAGGAAACTAAAGAAAAAATTGTTATATGAACAAGCTAGAATAACTGAAATTGTAATTGTGATGTTTTACAGACTTAAAAGAATCTAAGTAAGTTTCAAGGTGAACAGGTCAAACAAAATTAAGCAGCATGCATATTGTCAGACTATAGAGAACATCAGATAAAGAATTTTATCTGAAGAAGTGTTGTGCACAAGCTCAAAGTAATGTTGTAAAGCTGTAGCTAATTCATACATATTATAAGAAAATAGAAAAGTATTAAGAGTTTTAAATAAGCAGATTAATATGATGTGAAGAACAGATACAGTAAGACTCCAACTATAAATTTGGGTTGAGATCTGAAGAGATAATTTAGAAAGGAAACTGAGAAGTTGGAAAAAACAAACAAAAAAAAACTCTGAGAGGAGCTACAGTAACAGTTTTCACCTGTATGATATTTATGCAAGAAAATGTTATACCTTAATGATGTGTTATAAGTATATAGAGCAGAAGAATATCAGCAGAGAACTGTAATCTCAATTTCTAGCAGTTGTGAGATGTCAAACCAAACAAAAACAATATGACTGTTGATAGAGCACTCCTTTGTCTTCTTTTTTGCGGTGACAGTAGTCTAGCAATTTCCTTAAGGTTATGGTTAGAAAAAGATTTTTTTATTGTCTTAAATTGCTTGTTGCGCAAGTTACTAGCTGAGGTTCTCTGAAACAAGTTCCAGTCATGGATGTCAACTAGCTGAATAATAGAAAAGTTGTTTTATTGTTCATAGACAAACATCTATAAACCCTCTGTGTCTAATATTGCAGGTGATTGCAGAAACACATTTTTCTTTTTGAGAACGTAAGAAGAAAAATAAAAAGGCTCTTGAGGATAATCAGTCGCTTTTGTAAGTGTACATAAGATTATTTAAAAGCACTGATGTTCATTTAAGTTTGGGATTATTTTCCATCAATATCCTTTGTAAAACATGATCAAATTAAAAAGATATATTTTTAAATCGCTGATTAATTAAGTATCCACAAACCTAGACAAGATATATCACATTGTTCCTAACCTTTAAATATGAAGCTGGGGAAAAAAAAGAACAAAACAACTACATGTTATGCAAGGTAAAATCATACAGTGTTACACAAGCAAAGACATATATTTGCACAGTGATTAATGTACAGAATAATACCTTTCAGTTTTTTTACCTTTCCCACAAAAGGACATCTATCTTCTTTTAAACAACAATATTTTAAAATGTTCTTTCAAAGCCAGCAAATTCCTAAAGAAACCCAGGATCTTTAGCATAGGCATCTTATTTCCCAGTTCCTATGCAATGTATGTATTGATTCAGACTGAAACACTTGTTAGAAACATTAGAAAAATTATCCTCATTACTATATCATCAGTAAAGCCTAGCTCGTCAGACTAGATAAAAGAACTGAAAACATGACTTATGAAGACAGAACAAACTACATAATAGAGGAATTCTGCATTTTTTGTTCTTTTTTTTTTTTTGGTTGCTTCTGTTTTTGTCTGGAGAAATGAAAGCTGTCCTGAGACAAAGTCATCAAATAAAAAGAAGACAGTGTCCAAAATGCAATCAAAAGGAATATTTTAAGATCATTAAATAAATATGAATTTAGTTTAAATATTGTCTGCAAAATAGTTTAATGCCGAAAAGTCTTTCAGAGAGAGGAGTCGGACAGAATACGTGTGAGAGAAAGAGCCCTGCAGACACCCAGATCAGCACTGAAGGAGAGGTGGGAGGTGCTCCAGGTGTAGTAGAGCAAAAGTTCCCCTACAGCCTATGGGGTACCACCTGGAGCAGATTCATCTCCTGCATCTGTGTCCCTGAGGCCTTAAACAATGAAAAAATGACGGAAGTAGGAGACTACACTCTGTGAACTCATTAGGGGTTTTATTGTATATGGACAAGTTGTTCAGGAAACGATGTTCTTGATTTTCTCTGCCCTCTGAGAAACTGTAGTAATTTTATCTTATTAAGCCAAATCTTTAAAACCAAGCACTTTTTGAGTTTACCAAGTGTGGAATCATTCAGTAAGACACATTTAGTTAGTTAGTTATTTTAGCTAGGAATCATAATAAATAAATAAATAAATAAATGAAAATGAAACCAGTGTTTTCCTTTGCCAATAAGAATATCAGATTCCATAGGGAAAAAAAGGAGTGAGCATGAAAGGTTGTATAATGTCTTATAAGGACGTGGCCAAAGTTGAGTAAGGCACTCCAAAGACATTATTAACCAACAGTGAATTACAGAATCACAGAATAGTAGTGAAGAATAGAAGTTGGAGCTCACCTTATCCAATCCCCTTGCTCAAGCAGGGCCACCCATTGCCCAGGACTACATTCAGGGAGACTCCATCACTTGACTGGATAACCTGTGTTTGGTCACCGTTATGGTACAACCATTACCTGATGTTCAGAGGAAAGTTCATGTCCACTGTCTCTTGTCCTGTCACTGGGCACCACTGAAAAGAGCCTGGATTTGTATTCTTTGCATCCTCCCTTCAGTTTTCTTAGGGCACAAAAGCTGTCAGTTCCAACCCGCACTGGGAAGAACAACTGATGACATCTACACTGACAAATGCAAAGCCTTTGATATGGTCCTGAACAATGTCCTTGTATGTAAAATGAACCGACATACATCTGATGAATGGACTGTTCGGTGGATATGAAATTGGCTGGATGGTCTCATCCAAATAATTTCAATCAGTGACAGTGTCGAGGAGGAGATCAGTGATAAGTGGTGTCCCTCAGGGGTCTCTATTGGGATTAGTATTATTTAACATTTTTGTCAGTGGAATTGAATGCACCCTCTTCAGTTTTCCAGATGAGACTCTGCTCTCATGAGACCCCACCTGAAGTACTGCACTCAGCTCTGGGGTTCCAGCACAAGGGAGACATGGACCTATTAGGTCAGGTCCAGAAGAAGGTCACAAAAATGAGTGGACAGCAAAATTTCTTCTGTGAAGAGATGCTGAGAAAGATGGACTAATTTAGCCTAGAGAGGGTTCCATGGAGACTTTACTGTGGCTTTCCAGTCCAGAAATGGGAACCCTTTAACATGGTATGCAGTGATAGGACAAGGGATAACAATTTTAAAGTAAAAGAGATTTAGATTACATATAAGAAATAAATTAGTTGCTATGAGAGTGATGAGAAAATGGAATGAATTGCCTAGAGAAGTTGTGGATGCTCCCCTACTTGAAACTGTTCATCATGTTAGGTGGGACTTTGAGCAACCTGATTTACTGGAATGCATTCCTCCCCATTGTAAAGGAGCTGGAACTGGATGATCATAGAAGTCACTTCCAACCCAAAACATTATATAATTCTATGAAATACACCCTGAGTCTTCTTTTCTGAGAGTCACAGCTCTCTAAACCTTTTCTCATAGGAGAGATGTTCCAGTCAGTTCCTTAACCATCTTTGGACTTTTCTCCAGTAACTCAGTATCTCTCATACTCAGAAGCCCAGAATATAGTGCAGTTCTATATATACCTACCTATAGCAGGTAGGTTATTTGTTGTATTTCTGATCTTTCCATTACATCTAAGAACGTGGAAGACAGTTGATCCCTTGCTAATTAAGATCCAAACACAGTTGCATCCAGCGTAACTCCCAAGTTGCAAGATGCCCCAGCGCTGAAGGCATTCAAGGCCAGGCTGGATGTGGCTCTGGGTAGCCTGGTCTGATGGTTGGTGATGCTGTATGTAGCAGGGGAGTTGAAACTAGATGATCATGATGGTCTTTTCCAACCCAGGCCATTTTATGATTCTGTGATTCTTGGATCATAAGAGGAAAACTTTACAAGCAAAACAAGAACAGTGTATATAATGTATTGGTCTTTTCAAATGTATTTATACCATTAACAGAATATACAAGCAAAAAAACTATTTCTTATTTTTTGAAAGATTTTCTCATTCAGAATAAAATGAATTTTATGAAATAATGGGTCATAAAACTCTTATGGCCACATTTCAGTAATCTAGTATGTAATATTAATAAAATAGCAAATGCTAATAGCTGACCAGAAAGACATTTTATGTTTATAGATTATATACACATTTTAGGCTAGCAAAAATCTGCTATGATACATTGTCATCTTATCTATACAGTCATAGTGACTGATTTTCTTAATATTTTATGTTATTACCTTGAAACATCACTGATTGAATTGAAAGTGACTGAACCAAAATTTAGAAAGACCTAAAAGTAGGGCTTCTAAGGCCTTTTATAATGTCAAGAGAAATACAGGCACTTATTACTTTGAGAGATAGTGCTGAACATTAATGATGGTTACTGTCAGAGGACAATTGACTTAATGGAAAATTCTAGTTGAAATAACAGATTACTATATGACTTAAATATTTACAAAGATTGATTACATTCTTACAGCTGAATCATATTGCAGATATCACTGCTTAATCATGAAAAAGCACTTACAAAAACAGCTGTTCAGGTCTGTCAGGTAAATAGTGCTTTTTTTCAGAAACCGATACTTTCAAGACTTTTAAAAAACATTTTAGGAGAGGATTTCTTCTTTCTCATTAGTGCAAAGAAAAACAACACTGTGCACAGCATTTATCAACTCAGTGCCTGATAAATTATCAATGTATAAACAATGCAGAAATAGAATATCATACTTACATTTTCCAAAGGGAGTCCTTGCAGTGTTCATTGAGTTATATCAAAGCAATATATGAAAGTGGAGTGCTGCACTTCTAGTAGAGTGTAAAGTAGTGAAAAATAATCTGGATTAGAATTTATAACATTATCTGCAAAGTGCTAACCTGTATGTAGTTTCTACACTTTGTGTATAGTAAATATCTTTTAACTTAATTTTTAAACTCTGTGTACTGCACCCCTGAACTCAGTTCAAAGGCAATAAGATGTACTAAATCAGAATGTCTGAAGTTAGTTTAAATAAATACAAAATAAAAAAGCTACTTTTGATGTTGTGCTCCTCTCTAATCTTTTATTTGTTTATCATGTTTACATGCTGCAAAATCTGTTTTTCTGTTCTTCATTTGCCTCATGTTTCTTAAGTGGCTAGGCTTCTCTCACATGAGCACTCAGAATTTATAGATATGAAAAGTACTAATAGAATTAGCATTTCACCATTGGAACATTGGGATAAGGACACTATCCTGTGAAGCAGTGGCTATTAGACTTTAGAAGCTTCCCTATTTTTCAGCTCATCATCAACACTGCTTTCAAAAAAGTATTTCTGATATCTGTGCTATGCATTATTTATTATAACAATAAAAAATACCATATCATCAGATCTCTTATAACAGTCTTACAGATAGGTAGTATTAAACCAACTGACCAATTTCATTCCTGAAATGAAATCACAGAGGTTGTGATACATTTCGTATCTAAATCTATTTTTTAGAAACTGAATTTTATCAGAAAGTTGAAAGTGTTTTGTACACCACAGAATTCAGGATGAAATCCCACAAAGAGTTCAAGATGAAACTGAAGATATTATTATAAGTAGTGTAAAAATTCAGCTGAAATTGAATGTGTAGGATTATATAGAGTAATCCTGAGTTATTTATGACACATATAGGATGACCTTATGCACAGAGGGACATAGAGCTGACTTGGATAGTTTTGACACCCAAATTTCAACCATGTAAGGTTACGGCAGACTGTATCCTACTTTTCTAGTTATATCAAAGCTTAGAAGATTATTCATCTTTTGTAAGGTCACACATGATGTTAAGGTCAAATGCTATCAGAGTAAATAAAAGTACTATTTTTTTTCCTGTTTTAACTTAAAATTTTGAAAAATATTGATGTATTTTATCATTAAGGAGATAAATTAATTCAAGTAAATCTCCCTGGATTCCTTTTGTGAGTCTAATAATGTATTTTAATTAGTAATTAAGCCAAATAATTGGATGTAATATTAGTTGTTTCATCACTGAGTTTTTCTCTTGATTCCTTCTTTATTTCTTGCAGAGTAACTCTTTAATTTCATTTACTTATGAAGAGGAAAACTGTATCATATCAGAATGTATATCATATCAGATCAGAACCAGCAATTCCAATGTTGTTCCTCCCTTTTTAGCTGATCAAGACTGAAAAAACAAACAACCAGAATGCGTGTATAATTCAGCTCCAGAATTTGAGTATTTTCATTAACTCTCTAATTTAGTTAGTCAGCTGAAATGTTATTGATGTCTACCAGTGATCTTATTACTATGCAATGACATGAGTAGTTGAGAACCTCACTACCACTCTGTGCATGGGCAATGGTTTCTGTATTTCTAATCAGCAGTCTTGACAGCTCATAATTACAAACTATCAGTCAAATTAAAATTATATAAAAGAACATAGCAGTTCTCCAAAATTGTCTTTTAAACATATCCTTGTTAACATAGAAAAATGTTCCTGCTTGAATTTCATTAACTCATTAACATATTCATTAAATAATTTCATTATTAATATATAGTAAGAATGGTTGATTTACCTAATTTGCAAAAAAATAAAGTGAGTTTCATAATGCTCTGAAATTTATTCTTCAGAGTCAAATGCTAAATCTGTCAATTAAAATTGATAGTTTTATGTACCAAATTCCTTTTGTTGTGCTGTCTATTCAACTTCTATGTCAGATTTCTGGTACAAAGAAATATATATAATGTGTGCTTTTCAGTGAATCCTGTCTTCCATAGCCACTCAACCTCAGCAAAGTGATTGAAGCATATCCAAGTAGAAAAAGAAAATATATTTTATCAGGCAAAGGAAAACAACAACAACAACAATAACAAATTCAACTACCAACTATGTTTTTTTTTATTTTATTTTTTTTTATTTTAACTTTAAGTTTTGTGCTTCCTGATTAACTGTTCTATCCAGTGGGACATATAGAGAAAAGCAAGTTGTCTCTTAGCTTTCTAGATGTCTTCTGGAACTAATAATAAAAGTGGTGATTGCAGTTTTCCAAAGAATTCTGGGCTTCCAAGACAGGTTCTTCTAGTTACTTAGATGTACTTTTTCACTTTAGCTCCTAAATGTGTCCCAAGTGGAGGTGGTTGTTATTCAGCCTAGGCTAGACCTGGACATGGATTCTTGGCAAAAAAAAACCAGCAAGTGTTGCCAAAAAATGGAGGTGGTTTTTAAATTCATCTGCCTTTTAGAGTTTACTCAATCCAGCATCTCGACAGTTGTAAGGCTGATTCCCCATGTATAATGAGCAATGATGCTGAGCATGTGCTAGCAGTAAATATGCATATGTGCACATATGTGCATTTAAATGTATGAATTACCACTGTAAGATGAAGAATATGCTAATTCTTTGAAAGAAATGGAAGCAGGGAAAAAAAAGATAGGGAGGAGATATGAAAACAAGTTGTGCTATCAGTTACAGAAATGTAAACATGCAAAACTTCACTGAAGTCAGATGTGCTGTAGGAGACTTATGTGATCAGACTAAAAGCAGAATGTACCTGAAAACTTCACAAAAACAATAAGCTGCCCTTCTACCATGTTCTGCATGCACTGAATGCCTATTTCAAAGAAATACCAAGGCTTCCTGATTTGATGTACTAGTTAGATTGCAACCATCTTGGTCAAACTACCTTAAAGAACAGGGGCAAGAAAGTCACATTAGGTTTCAATAGAATGAAGATAAATGACTTGGTGCATTTTAGAATGAAGCAACTGTGGAATATGAATGTGGAATGCACTGCTGATAAGCATAGCTATGGCATGTGGTCAATATAAAAAATGATAGAAGATAAATCTTCATACTGGTTTCCTCAAGGATACATGAGATGGCCTATGTGATATCAGACAAACTGGAAATAAGAATTTCTAAGGAAAATGAGTTGTCTAACTCTATTCTTTTCAGAAGAGGGTAAAAAGTATAAATCTGAAACATTTAGCAAAAATACTAAAATAGAACATATTTCAATCTGGGGAAAAGTGTACTGGAATTTATTTAGAATCAGGTTATTTTTTTTTTTTCTTACTACATGACCTGTTCAGCAAAATACATTAACAGTAGAATTAATAGATATATTAAATTAATATGTTCCATTAACACCAGTGACGTTTATCAGCCAAAGAGCGTAATTGTAAGCAAGGGGATCCAAGGTATGGAAGTTTTGTAACATGATTCATCTAAGGAGGAAAAACAAAAGAAAACAAACAAAACAAAACACCCAATACCTTAATTCCAGTCACCTGTGTTCTTACTGCCTATTTCTGCTCCTGTGTTCCTCTTCCATCTTTGGTCCACTTGACCATTTGTTGTTATATTTCTCTGTGGAATGGTAAATGGTTTTGGATTACAGAGTCTTAAAATTTTAACTCCAATTTGTGCTTGATTTGTAGATTTTGGCTCTCATTTCTAGCTAGAATTACACTTCACCACAGCTAGATTTGAGCCACATGACACATCCTGTTGTAAATTTCCCTGTCCCAGCCTTTGCAGTGCAGAGACTACATCTGAAATTTCACACTTCAATTCTAATGATTCTGTATTCTGGCTTTCCTCTTATGCCACTATTAATTTACAGCATACTTGTCTGAAATGTGGTAAAGTGGTGCATCAACCTCTATCAAACATTTCCAGTTTGCTGATATTAAAATTAGTGTTTGGCAGCATCTCTAGAAGATTAATAACTGCAGTTAAGCATGAAAGTTTCACTTCTGTAACTTGCAAATGACATATTATATATATGTGTGTGTGTGTATGTATATATGAGTACATACATACACACACATATATGCAATTGGAAGCATCCAGAGAAGACTATTAACTCACTTCCATATCTCAGCCAAGTCAATTTACAGTTGGTTTTAAGTTACTCTCGGAAATTTTTTTTCCTCTTGCATGAGTTATAGTTGATTCTTACAGAAATGTAATACCAAGTCTGAAAAAAACTGTAATTTTTAAAGGCAAACTTTGGACTTTCTAACCTTTCCATAATTATTAATTATGTTCTTCCACCCTGTTGCCTGGTATTTTCAAATTCTGGTACTGATGTCATCCTGGCCCTTGATCTGAAAATGTGTTTTGTGGTATATCTTCTCAATTTCATGATTTCGTAGCATTTCAACTTGAGATCTGCATATTTCAGGCAATTCTCCCATGTTCCCGTAATCTTAACACTCATTTGGTGCACATTTTCAAAGTTTATGTCCACATACAATATTTAGCATTTACTGGTGCTTTAAAATCTTTGGGTGCTTTTTTAACTAATTGCTGTGATTCTCACCTCATCTGTCATAACTTCCTTTTCTATAGATAGTTTGAATTTTCCTTTATCAGAAATTATTTTAAGCTTTTTGAGTGAACTTTCTAGATCTTTTTTCCTCTCTTTTCATAGACACAGGCAGTGCAAATGTTAGCACCACAACACATAAGAACTGGAAGTGGGTACCACGACACAAAATACACTTGTTTATGCGTGATCTCCACTCTTAAGCAGAGCTAGCGTAAACGCTAGCTTCTGCTTATCATCAGTGTATGATCAGTTCAATTTCTCAGTCATTATAAGCATGTAAAAATTGATTAAAAATTCTTGAGAGATACAGAAATGGAAGAAGTTAAACAAGACTGAAAATAACGGAGCTTGCATTCCTACTTGGAGTAAAATACATTAGAATTTTGAGGATAACGTAGGAATTTTGAATGTAAAAAGAGTCAAACTATTCAGGCAGGAATAGAGACATCTGAGTGAGGTTAATAAGAAGGATGAAACTCACTACTGCTAAAAAACTAATAACCAATAAATACTAAAACAAACTAGCCTTGAATCCTATCAAAGAGTACTGACATACTGTAACTACAGCAGTATTTTGTAACATTGTGATGGCATTGCTAGACACAGTTTTGCAGAAATATGTGAAAATGTGAACACAGAAGGGCAAAAAAAGATGGATGTCAGTATCCTTAAGAGCCATGAAATTAGCAAAAAGTTGCCAGACAAAAAGGTACTCGCACCTGACTACCCAAACCTCAGCAACTAACAGCCTCAAGAATTATATAGCCCTCAGCACAGGCTGTAGTCACAGCTGTGGTAGAAAATGATTAAAGTGTAACAGTTTTGCAGATGTAGGGATGATGATAATCAGCGCTGTAAGACCATTAGCAAGAAGTGCATTGCTGATAGACAAATGTATCAAACTTAACTTTGAAAAATTAGAACTAGCCTGATCTGTTAGTGATTGTTGATCACAGTGAACTCTAATTTCCTCAAACACACAAATATATAGAGCTGCATTCATGTATATTCAGTATCAACGTTCCTAAAATATCCAAGTGTTTTAAACTACTAAACTACAGAGAATATTATTTTTATTTTCTATTCTAGCATAAAGTAAACCTGTATTTAGACTTTACAACATTCAAGGCAGAAGGAACTTATCAACACAGGTCTCCACAGGCAGCAGCTCCCCCAGCCCTCCCACCCCACTTCAGGCCTTTTCCATGGATGCAGCTCTGTGGGCTCCTCCATGGCAGCACAGGGAGATCTGCTCCTCTACAGGCAATTCCTGGGGTGTAGAGAACTGCTGCACCAGCCTGGAGCACTTCCTTCTGTGCTGGTCTTGGTGCCTCAGGACTGCTTCTCTCCCGTCTCTCATCCTTCTCTCCCATGTAAACTCTGGCAGCTGTGGGTTCCTTTAGAACAGCTGGAGCTGCTCTGCTTTGCTCTGATGTGGAGCACTGCTGGGCTTTGTTCACAGAGGCCTTTCTTCAGAGCCCCACCTCATTAACAAAACCTTCAAGATAAAAATAGTTCTAGATGGAGTTTTAAGATTACCATGCCTTTGAAAATATCATTAAAATACTTTAGTGGTAAGTTTTATCTTTATGTAATTAATCAACAAAGTGAACAGCTGTTTGGTTTTAAATTGCTGAGAAGTCAAAATGTTTTATTTCTGAAGGGCAATTAAAGAAATTTGCCACTGATTAACTCAGCTTTAGGAAAATGATTTATGAACAAGAATAAATTAAATTAATATATACGGTGCAAATTCATGAAAAAATGAAAATTGATCCATGATACATTAGAAATATAAGGGCTTTTCTAATAATGTATGAAGCAAAAATTAGATCTTTTAATTTATTTTTTCTTCATTTTTGCTGAAGTCAAGAAAAAAAGACTGACTGAAAGTTACTTCTCTCTATTGTAGTATGGTTTCCATATACATAAACTAGCATAATGTAATTTACCTTATTCTATAAATTTCGTAGAGTCTGGTTGTTAAAAATTAAAATGCCTGTAACATGCACATAAACATTTCTGATAACATCATCAGTAAGAAGTGTCATGTGAAACTGGTATCTAGCTTACAAATCATGCAGTCAAATTTACCTGCTAAAAATAACTCTTATAAGATAACAAGAACTAATAGCACTAATAATTACACATGTGACCATAATTAACACCTGTCAAAATTTGTAGATATGTAAACATATTTGATTTGTATTTATACACTTATATATGTGTTGCGTGTGTAGTCTATATATATATTTTGCTAGTATAGTCAAAATTCAGACCTGTAGAAAGGAAGGAACCAATTTCCCATGTGTCAGTAGATCCTAACACAATGTTGACTTCAGCTTGTTGTCTTGTTTTTCTTTCTCCTACACTTTACATTGGCTTAATTTAGTATAGTTTAGTTTTATTTTCAATTGGTTCTGCACAGTGTTTACTGTACTCATAGAAAATATCTTTTATTACTAAATAAACTCCTGAATCAATGAGAATGAGTATGTGAGAATAATTCATAATGTATGTATATATTATTTATTTTCTACTCATCTTAGAATCATTGTACAGTATTCTGTAGCCTCTCCAAAATTCATAGAAAGCAAAACACTGCAGATGCCTAAGATATCTGCAGGAGTGTAAAACATCACCAAGGAAAGTGCAACCTCTGAGTTTCTCTATTCTTTTATTTATAACTTTCATCCGTGTCCAGACTGTCTTACTCTCCTAGATCTTCAACGTCCTCACTAAGAGCGTGAAACAAGACATTCATCATCATAACCTCTGATTTACAATTATGAATTAAATTCTATTGAACAAAAACAGAACGTTTAGATTATTTGCATTCCAAATCCATATTTTTTTCCTTTTATGCATTTCAACTATAAGTAATTTTGACTTCCATAAATCCAGAAAAGCTGTTTTAAAGTCATTTATAGAAGATACTTCTGCATCTTGAAGTAGATATTACAACAGAATTGTATGACAAGAAACTTCAGCTGTTATGAAATATCCCTATTTCATTAGTCCTGACGAATTCACTGGAGAGGGGAAATCATGGAATTATAGGATTATTTAGATTGAAAAGGACTTTAAGGTCATCTAGTTCCAAGCCCCCTGCCCTGGGCAGAAATACCTTTCACTACATCAGATTGCTCAAAGCCCCATCTAACTTGGCCTGGAAAGTTCCAGGCATGGAGCACCCACAGCTTCTCTGGACAACCTATTACAGTGCTTTATTACACTCATGGTGAAGATTTTCTGCTTAATTTCTGATCTAAGTCTTTATAGAAGGTATTTATCCATAATACAGCCCAATGGCCGCATTATCGTGTGGGTGACAGGGTAAATCAACATGGAAAATGCGAAAAGTAGTGATGGGGACAAATAAAAGTGGAAAATCTGATTTCATAACATGGACGTTTTCAAATACAAAAAAAAAAATTCTGGAATTGCTTTCCTGGTCCAAAGCATTAGTCACAAAAGGTTGCTAGAGTTTAGGGTTGAGGATAAGACCTAGTTGTCTTATGCTTCTTCTTCATGTATGAATACTTTGCCATTCTATATTAATAGCAGTATGCTATTATCCATTTATAGCATAATTTTATTACAAATCCCTATTTATTCAATTTACTAGATTAATCCAGCTATTTTCAAAGTATGTGCATGTGTTATTTAGATACTTCTAGATGGCAGCCAAGGGCAGGAGGATTGGAACTTGACAACCTAAAAAATCCCTCTAACCTACGTCATTCCATGATTCTGTAATATACATATCTTTTATATTGATCCTGAAAATTCTTACTTTCAATGTTTTTTGTTTGTTTGTTTTTTGTAAATTGCCAGTAGTGACTTCTATTTACATGAATGGCAATACTTCAATGATCAAAATTTCTTCGGCATGCAAAATTAAGCTGGTATTCTATTCTGAGTTCAGAATCTGAAAAAATGAGTCATCACCAGGCAAAAAGGGCTGTTTCCAGTGTTGTTTTCTCAAACCTCAGGCATATATTGGAAAAAAACTGAGTCGAGTAATATTTTCTCCTGATTTCCTCATCATGTCTGATGTGAAGACTGGCCAGCAGCTATTCAAAGTATTGTCAAAAGCCATATTTTAAAGTGACAAGCCCAATTTGCAAGCAGTTCCTCAGGGTTCTTCTTGACATTCCTATATTTTGTGAACTTGGTCTACCACTGAGATTCCCTGTAATCAAATATTTCTCAACAGATTCTCTACTGGATTGAAACTTATTCTCAGAAACAGTATGAACATTTGCGGAGAAGCCGTAGAGGCTGTCTTGACTAAATTATGTGTTGAGATGGAAGTAGGTCTAAAAGGAAGGAATTTTAATGAAGGCTTCCAGTTGGATAGATTTTTGAGCCACAGAATGTTGTTAATATTGAAGATTTCTGGAGTACTTAACCTCAAATCCAAGTAGATGATACTATCAAGATTTACCTTTTATTTTCATTGTTGATAGTGAAAATATTATTCACCTGACATACCACCAAAGACACAATGTTTGAGGGAGTAGGAAAGACTGGTATTGTGTTAGATTTTTGTATAGTACAGAGATTGAAACGAACTGAGATCACTGAAAAACTGTGTTTAAATTACTGTTTGGAACTTCTGGAATGTCACTTTACCAGTCAACCAAAATTACAACTAAGCTTAACACATTATCTATTCACCAGTTGCCAAACATTCAATTGATAGAAAAGCTGACTGCCAATTGATGCAACACTGAAAATAATTCCAGAAATTTGAAAATAACAAGGAAAATATTTAGCTCACAATGGAGAATAGGTACCACAAGGGAAGTTTGTTGAAAAGGTAAAACTGACAATAAATCAAGTTTGCTAAGAAAATTACGTGTTTTTTCATTTTTATTTTTGTTTTTATGTCATGTTAATGAATTATTTTTATTCAAAATATTATAGACATTTTTTTCCATAGAGATGCTTGATTTTCACATCTGTTAAACATTTCTTGCATTACTTCATTTCTCTAGCTAGACAGAAAATTGGGTTAGACTTTATATATATATTTTTATCATCAAATTTTGAGTCTGAAACATCATATGGGATGTATGAATTATTATTGTTGTAATAAATGAATGAATAATGAAAAAAAAATTGCAGTGCAAAACATACAGCATCAACATCTGTAATGAATCAAGGTTCATCTTCAAATAACAAAATGTGAGTCATGAAGCCAGAGTTTTAGTAAATATTATAACCCCAAATTAAATGTGTAAAGATTAATGCTCAAGGACGTAAATATGTACGGTGTCAGACTAGCAGCTTCAGTGGCTTCATAGAGAGGTATTAATCTTAGAATGTTTTAAGCACCCCAGAGGTAATACGTACAAATTACACGTAATAGTGACCTGGGTAATCTCTATATATTTTCCAATTGTAAATTTCCCGGAATAATAAAACTTCTCTGCTTTATCTTTTTTTTCTTTCACACTGACCTACAAAATTTTCCTCATCTAAGCGTTGCTGCCAATTAAAAAGGGAGATTCTAAGACACATTAATGAAATAAGTCACCATTCATGATTTAAAATAAGCTGTATAACACCTTCTATCACCATGTACTTGCTCCATCACCCCAAAATAATAACCTTCACCTTTGTTCTTTTTTGAGCAGAGTTATGCTTGAGCTAAATTCAGTAATTCAGGGCTCAGAGATTAGCCATTGTTAGCTGAGCAAAAAGACTTTGCATATAATACTACAGTGCTTTTCATACAGTGGAAGACTAATTAAATGATAATAGACTACAACTGCTATGGGCAAATTTCCTTGCGTATTAGTTTCTGAAATGGAAATTATGGTTATAATTGGCAGCAGCATGACCACTCAAATATCAAAATTGTTCTCCCTCTACCACCAATTCAGAGTATATCTTTTTTTTGTTTGGTTGGTTGGTTGGTTTTTGGTCAAAAAGATATTGCTACTTCCCTTGTTATACATGCTGCATAAATTACTAGCACTAGGAGTAATGAGTAGCTTGCAGTGTCAGTTAGAGATGAAAGTGTACAAAGTCAAGTGGAAACCTGTGAACATGAATCTCAAGATACCTTGGTAACACTTAGAAGTCCTATACCTCTTAAATCCTGACAGGAAGATTAATGATTAAAAGCTCAGTTGTGACATTCATTTATTACAAAGCCAACACGTGTGCACACATATACACACTAGAATACTGAACTCAGAAATGTCAGATAGAACTTTCCATTTCAGCCTTCCATTTGGTTTACTAGTAAAGTCCTATAAATGACAGAAATTTGTACTTGTTTTGAATGAAGGTAAACTGGATAAATTTGAAATTTTATGTAGCTTTTCCTTCAAATTCTATAGCTAGTTTTGCTAATTTTGATACATAACAGTGAAACAATTTTGGTAGCATGATACCACTTTGGTATATTCACAGACACAGAATAGAAAAAAATAGTTGGAAGGAATCACATGGTCTAACTGCTTGACCACTTCAAAGCTAAACAAAAGTTAATTTTTTTTTTACTATTACTGAGGGCATTATCCAGTTGCCTCTGATCAGTATCAGGCATAGGGCATAAACCACCCCTCTAGGAAACTGTTCCACTGTTTAACCACCATCACAGTAAAGAATTTTTTCCTCATGTCCAGTCAGAATCTCCCCTGGTGCAGCTTTGTGTCATTCCCACAAGTTATCAGTTACTAGAGAAGAGACTGGCACCTCCCTCTGCAGTTCCACTCTTCAGGAAGTTACACAGTAAATGTTTTAGCAAAAACTTTGTCAAGTTTCTAACCTTTAGAAATAACTGTGAATGACATAATAAAAGTTCATATAATATTAAAGTATTTTAAAAATATGCTGGTTTTCCAATAACATTTCTAAACTAATAATAATTTTGTTTGTAGGGATTTTTTCTTTTTTTCATGTTTTTTATCAATGGTTTTTTTGATTGTTGTTTTAATTTTTTATGTAGTTTATTTGTTTGTTTGTTTGTTTGTTTGTTTTCTGTTTCTATTTTACAGAATATTGTCAAAGTGAAAACCTGGAATTAAACAAGATCCAAGATTTTACAGTGGAGTAATATTGATGCTGTTGAAAGCATGTTGTCCTTTCTGGAGAGTAATCCTTCAAGATCACATTGCTGGATTTCCCTTGAATACATAGGAATGTTTTGTGATAAACTTGTTGGTTTATATTCAAGTGATGGGTGTGGTCTTATTTCTTGTTAATGTAGTGTAGTCTTTGAGAATTCATTAAAGTTATGTGTAAGACACCATTACTTTTTCTAAGCTGATGACAGGAAAAAAATGCAATTTATATTTGTAAAACTTACACACTTTATTTGTAATTAGCTTAGCACTCACAGTAGTGCCTCTTCCTTGACCAGAAAGATTTTGGAAAATAGAAAATGGAATCAGAACCGGTAGATTCCAACAGACCAAGCAAGTAAGCTAAGTATATTTATACCTTAAAAAGGCATACATTATTTGCTAGCAGTAATATTGCCTGCTGCTTCTAGTTTCCTTTCTACAGCATAACCATCTTCTAGGTAGAGGCCTCTGTGAAGCAAATATTATTGCATACAAGAACCTAAACTGCTGTTTAACTGCAAATTCAACATAGAGCTATGAATACATGAGAAAAATTAGTCTTCATTCCACTGCAAGATTTTTTTTACAGAATTTAGATATTGAGCACTATGGAATTACTCAGGAATAGAAAAGTACTCACATTCAGACAGTTTAATGAATCATGTGCTTGGTTCTCTGAGTTTATCCATAGCTCCAGTATTAGATCAAAATGTGATACTGCCCAGACGTAATTGTTTGTTGAAAATTTTTGTGCCAGGTGCAATAGAGGTTTAGTACTGCTGCTTTGCAGGAGTAATGTTTTATACTAAAATTTTTCAACTTTTTCATAATGTCCAATTCTAATTCTGTATCAGTAAATGACATAAAAAGAAGTACAACATTATCCTCAAGTTGTTATACTTCTTTAACATTTCTCTTTTTTAAATAATTATTCTTTATTTGGTAACATCTACTGAAGTTCCAAGTTGAGCATATTTTGACATTAGCAATTTGCAATGCCAACATTGATTCACTGGTCTCCTGTCTTTCTCAACGCCTTTCCTAAAATGAATTAAAAGTTTCATTGCAAGCTTTCAGCTTTCTTTCTTTCTTTCTTTCTTTCTTTGTAATATCTTATGCATATGAACCTTCATTATCTTTGTTAAAGTGTTCACTATGTTCACTTCCTGTACTCCTTTGTTCAGGTGTCTTTAGCCACACGCAGACTGTTGGCAGAATGCGTAAAACATACTGTAAATACAAGAACTGACCTGAAAATAATGCCTCCTATTTCATTATGTTCACCCATGGCATCAGAGACAAATGCTGGTGATATGACAGTAGAGACTGAACTTTCCTGATAGTATTCCATTACACATTGTTGCTATGTGACAGATGGCAGCAGAAGGACAGCCTGAAAAAAATGGAGTCTGAGATAGAAGGGTGCAAATGAAGCAAAGGTGTATCACTGAATTCCTCCATGCAGAAAAAAGGGTACTTATTGACATTCACTGATGTTTGCTGAATGTTTCTGGAGATCAAACAGTGGATATGAGCACATGGAGGTGATGTGTGGTGTGTTACAACAGTGGCAACAGTAACAGTGGGTCACCTCTACTGGTGCAAATTTTTATGAAGTATACAAGTTCTTGTTCATTACTGGCAAAAATGCATATCTAAATGTGGCAACTATGTTCAAAAATGGCATTTTGTAGCTGAGAATTTATCAGACAGTGTTATTGTGCTCTCTTTATCTGTTTTAGTTTCCATGGAAATAAATACAAAAGCACTACTTTTGGAGCGACTTACATATATCACTCATTTATTGGCTAGCTCATATATCATGTGTATGGCTAACACATAAATGATGCATATATATAAAAAATGTAAAGATATTGAGACTTCAGCAAACTAATGAAACATCAAGGCTCCATGTTCAAACAGTGTACCTGGTACAACTCTGGTAGTGAAGCAGCATCAGTCCATGGAGAAAAGCCAGCCCCAGTGTCCTTTCATGATGCTATGAAGCTGCCACCAGCTCCATTGATGTGAGTGCTGATAACTTGATCTAACAATTCTTGACTTGACATTCTGTTATTTTTCTGTTAAGGTTTTTATGTCTTTCCATGCTGGTGTTTTTCCTATTGAATCATTGATCTACTAATGACCTAATCTCAACTTTTATTCATTCATTCATTCATTCATTCATTCATTCATTCATTCATTCATTCATTCATTTGACATTTCTCAGACCTTCTCAAACCTGTTTCTCATAACTGAAATTCTTTTTTGCTGTTTGAGCCAAGGTGTGTGTCATATATGGAACACTTGTGTGTGTCATATATGGAATCTGGGCTGTCAAACCTTGCTAAATAGGAAATGAAATATTTATATTTAGTATGTAAAATAAAGCAATTTACTTCATTATTAAAAATATATATCTCTATGGTAACTAATTGGTACCCTCTGTTTAACGGATAACTGGTTTACTGTCATAGATACTTCCTAGTTTTACTTTTAAGTAATATTCTGAAAGATAATTATTGCATGTAAACCTCTAATCACTTATTATGAATTTGTAGAGATACAATTTGAAAGCAAGCATCTAGGGCTTTTCTTCTCATGTTAAATGCAGTTAATATAGCACATCTGAAAAACTGTTTTTTTTTTTCTGTATTTGTTCTGTTGATTGCAGTAATAATAAAACTAATTGCCTGTAATCTACTAAAGTATAATTATACCTAGCTTAATTTAGACAAAGATGTGGATATTTTAGAATTAGATACCATGAAATATTGTATGAATAATTCATAAGGAAAGATGATTAATGAGACCGTTTTGTAGACTTAGTTTGAACAAATATTCCAACTGAGTTATGACCACATTGTGTGGGATTAAGTTTATCTCACTTTATCTGTCTAACAAGCAATAAACTAAGACTACGTTGACATCTTAGAGTGTCTCATCATAGCTGAAGAAAAATCGGCAACAGAACAGGCAGGGTAAATTATCTATCAGGCATTATGGGTAGTCTGCCTATGAGAACATTAATCGCCATCTGAAAACAGCTAGAGACATTGGCAGACATAAAAATAGTCTGGCAATACTGGGCAGCAGACAATAAATAGCATTTTCCAAAGCCTTTGGAATGTTCTTCAAGAAATGGAAAAATATTACTTAACCAGATTTCAGAACATAAGGCTTTTTAGATTCAACAATTTTGTGATAGGTTCGCAGGTTCAACTAAATGAAAGAAACGTCACTTATGCAGGTCCTGTATTTGAATCTAGTGACTCATAGTTGTTAATAGTTAACAAATGAAATACAAAAGAAGCAATTTTTTTAGAAGGATATTGGATATAAATTGTGAGATAATTTGATATAAAATTTATAAAACTATTGCTTAAAAACATTCTACTTTTAATATATACATAGACAAATAATATGTCTGTTTAAAGAAATAACTGGTTTGCTTAAATATTTTCAATGTATTTGAAAAATTCAGAGGGAAAAAGTTGCAAAATCTGTTTTGTTTTATTTTTACTTTCTAAACAAAAAAGAAAAAAAAAAGAAAAAAATAGTATTTTAAGGTAAAAAAGAAAGTTATTTTGTCATCTATATGTTGAGTTATTTCCTAAGGAGGTTAAAAGACAGAATAAAAATATAAAATATCAACACCAAGAAAACATAATAAACAGATGTCAACGGTTTATGGGCTGGTCTGGCCCAGTTCTGTGACCAGCAGGGTGGAGGGATCTGTGGATCCGTGCCTCTGGGAAAGGGGAAGCAGGGGACCCCAAAATACTTGAAAACAACAGCACTGATCTGAGGTGGAACAAATAAATATTTACTAAATATAGTATTAGTAAAATACAATGAGAGAGAGAGAGAGTCTGTTTGAATTGTATAGACCTCACCACAATGCTGGGGTGAGAAGTGCAGTCCAGTTGAGTGACTGAAGTACAGACGGCGAAGTGCAGATGGCGAAGCGCAGGCGGCGAAGCGCAGATAGCGAAGCGCAGGCGGCGAAGCGCAGATAGCGAAGCGCAGACAGCGAAGAGCAGGCGAAGAAGGAGGATCAGGTGACCTTGCTTGGAGTTATATCCCCTTGCTGACCGCAAAGTCTCCTGGGGAAATGTAGCTCCTCTCTGACGGACGAACATTCGGCAGACACCAAACCCCACGCCCAATGCATCACATGATGTTATGGTGTGGAATACTGATGACGAAAAATCATAAAACCATGACAACAGATTAGCCAAATATAAAATGTCTATAAAATATAAATGTCTATAAATATAAATGTCTATAAAATAGACAAAGAAGAACAGCATAATCTTATCAAATGTGTCCATTGTAATAATGTTTCTGTACAATTGCTTTTAAAAAATAGCTTTTTTTTTTTGTTCTTTTTCCTCTCTCTGCTGAAGAGTCTGGGGAGACTCTTCCTCACCCACAAAATACATTTCAAATTCAAGGAACCATAGAATTGACTGAGTTGAGATGGACAATAAAGATAATCTAGTTCCAAAATCCCTGCTGTGTGCAAGGCTGCCACCCATCAGATCAGGTTTCCCTGGGCCTTTTCCAACCTGAACTTGAGTGCCTCCAGGGATGGGTTACCCTTAGCTTTTCTTGGGAATCCATTCCATTGACTTGTTTTATTTACAGAATCACAGAATCATAGGTGTTTAAAGTGACCTCTGGAAATCATATAGTTCTACCCCCTGCTAAATTAAGCTCTGTACAGTAGGCTAATAAAGAAAGTGTCCAGGCAGCTTTTGAATATTTCCGGAGAAGGAGACTCTATAACCTCTCTAAGCCACCTGTTCCAGTGCTCAGTTGCCCTCAAAGTAAAGATATTTTTCCTTATATTTAAATGGAACTATATTCCAGTCTGTTCCCGTTGCCCCTTGTCCTGTTCCTGATGACCACCAAAAAGAGTCTGGCCCCATCCTCTTTACAAGAACCCACACAAAAACATTAGGAAAAAAAGCAAACGACTTTGTTTCAAATATAATGAAAAGTTAGAAATGTTTGACTTGCACCTGTATTAAGGAAAAAAAAAATATATCTTTTCAAACCATTTGTAATAGAACCAACATTAGAAATTAATAACCAAGTTTAATAATGTGTGGCAGAAACACTGAACGCAGTGGTGGTTCATCCTTCTTTTCTGGTCTTTCCAGATCAGGAGAAAAATGTGTCTAATCATGTAATAAATTGATACTCATAATGATCATCATGTTTGATGTCTTACTAATGACTTGCACTGTTAATCTCATTATTGAAAATCCACTGATCAGGAGTTGCTGAAGCCACCAACCCAACAGAGGTGAGTCTGCCACAGCACTCTGCATTCAGGTTGAGGTTGAGCACATATTCCCAGCAGGCACATGTACATACACAGAACATAGTTACAGATATACATATATCCATCTGATTTCACACATCATTCTCCAGACAAGAACAGCATCTGTGGCTCCACACCATTCCTCTTTCTGTATGGAATGAAAACTTGTCAGTAGGAAATATTTAAATATATATACTTACTTACATATATCTATATAAGTAATATACATATATCTATACAAGTAACGTGGATCCCATCAGTATTGAGGGATGGCTTTAAACAATCTTCCATGTAGCTGATCTCTTGACCTGAGTCCCTCCGTCACCTCTCAAATGCAGACACACACATGCACAGAGGTCTTGCTGGTAGCTGCTCTAGACTCATGACCTTTGTTTCAGCCAACTCCAGCCCTTGGGTCAACCTGGTGGCTGAGTTGGAAGACCCAATGCCCCAGATGCTGCTAGCAGAACCAAGTGGTAGTGCAACATCCAGCCCCAAGCCCTGTGCCCCCCGATTCTGCTCCAGCTTGTACTCATAGCTGCAGCTCTGCAGTTCTTCAGTCTCTTTGAGTCTGTCCCCAGCCCTAACCATAGCTCTGTCTTCCTGGTAGGGCCACTCTCAGCACTGCCAGACACAGACACAAGGCATGGGCAGACAAAGACCAGAAAAATCTGTGTCACGACACAGAACTCAGGAAGAGTCTCTCCTGTCCCTATTGAACTGCTGTGGTCCATGCCATTGGGCCTACCTACTCTTGTCATTGTGCACAAGGATTGATTTGTCAAACAGCCCAACACACTGCCAGGCTGAACACAGCTAGGTGAACTATGCATATGCCTATCAGAGCACTGTGGCCTTTTCAAGGATCATTTTCATTGTGGCTACACAAATAAGAGGACATGGAAGTAACTGGGTGTTGCAGAGTTATCTCTAGATCTGTGTCCATGATCTGTGCCATGTGAGCACAAGCCCGGAAGGAGACAAAAGAGAGGGGAAAAAGAAAGGTACCAGCCATTTGAATTTGCCCAGCCAGCCTCAGCCCCATGACTACTGAGGCAAGGCACTTGCAGGCCGTGCACTCAAAAGAGGAGAAGAGGGGGAAAGGCAGGGAGATAGCAGATGGATCTAAAAAAGAAAAAACGTGGCAGCATACATAAAATTATGAAGTGGAGTACTGATTAAAAAAAAAAAAAAAAGTCACAAAGCCACAACGCTGGGGAAAAAATAAAATAAGAAATAAGGCTATTTACTTGCTTGTTTTCTACCACAAAAATTTTTTCTTTCTCATAAGAGGAAACAACATTCTAAGACTTGGAAAAATGTTTGTTAACAGGCTTATTCAGTTTTCAGCTTTGGTTCATCAAGATTAAATTCCTATTGAAAAACACACTTACTTTTTGTTCATATAATTCATGACTTGATTTGATACCTTCACTACTGTAGCATCAGCAGATGTCTCCTTCAGAAAACCTCATGGAAAAAATCCTGTAGTTAGTTGTGTTAAGTCAACACTTGCTTTGAGGTTTTGTTCTGCTAAGACATAAACTGAATTTAGGAGGCTTACATTTAGATAAGAAGGAGAAGCCTTACCTTCCCGTCCCACTCCCTTTCCACTTCCAAGTTTGCAAAGAAAGTGTGTTGAGTATTTTTGCTGCTTCTATTGAAAATTTATCTTACAGAGTTTGACGCTAACTTTATTAAGGCATTTATTTACCCCTTTGATAGTGTCTTCGATATATTCCTACTTATGTTCAATAAAGTAGTGTGTACATTAAAAGTATAAAATATCAGTATGGCAAATATTGAAGTAACATATATTGCTGCATTGCACCGATAGTGTCTCATGTTTATTTTATAGATATTAAACTTCTTTTACCTCCCTGGTGTTTTAGCTGTTCATTTTCTTTACAGTGCTTACAAATCATACTCATTTCACTGCCTCTCCTTCATCTAGAAACCACTGTCCTTTATCTGAAATGGCTTTTCAGTTCAGAAACTTGTCAGTATTACATTACATGTATTTAATTTGCAGGAGTGTGAACATGGTTTTATTCACAAAACTGAAACTCCTATCAATATTATAGGGTACTGACTACAAGACCTCTTTTCCCAGGAGGCCTTTATTTCTCTCACATAATCTTAGATTGGATTCCAGTTATCCTTCTAAATCAATACAGCTATCACTGTAAAGTAAAGTAAAGTAAAGTAAAGTAAAGTAAACTTTAGCAGCCTTGGTTAACTCTTAGCCATCAAGACTAAAGGACTCTAGCGATTTTATAACTGATGTATGCCATGTCAGAATGAGACTGGTTGGATTCAAGTTAGTTTCAGACTACTGAAAAAAGAGACTTTTCCTGTTCACTCTTTGTTCTCACAGGACCTTTCTATCTAAGGAGGTAGCATTTCCTTTTGGGTTTCCCTTGCTTGAGAAACTCTTCATTTTAACAGTGATACTATCTTTCCATGCTGATAATTCCAGATTATCTTATCTTGTTTAGACCTATCATTTTCTCCACTTTACAAGAATTCTTGGAACTTTTACCTTAATAGATCCTTTCAAAGCATCTGTCATTGCTTTTTGGGAATGTAGTATTCTTCTATGCTGCAGCCACAAAATTGTCAATATTTTGCACAATTATAGAAGTTTTCTTAATAAAAAATGTGTATTTTTTAATTGTATATTGGTTCTTTCTTCCTACTAAGGTACTTCAGTCACAAGATGGTGTGCTCATTAACTGCAATAATAATGTCAGTCAATTGTAATAACTAAAACTAAATATTTTAAACTAATTTTAATGACCAAGAATCTGAATCTCAAATAACTACCCCATTTATTTTTCAAATCCCTTTTCAATTTGTTTGGAGAAGCTTTCTGAATTAGTTCTTTTAAAGATAATAAACAACTGTAATGTCATTGTATCTGTACTATATCTGTATTATCTCCTTATCTTTTAAAGTTTATAAATTTATAAATTTTAAAAGACTTAAGGACAACAGAGGAACTTAGTATAATAATTGAGACATCACAAAATTTATTAGTTCAGATGCAAAGGAGATTAATTGGCTTTTCATTCCTTTCTCCTACTCAGAGAGGCTTAAAAATCTGTTAGAGTTGTACAGTGCTCAAATAACACCCACAAACAAGCTTCTGAAAGTCAAATCTCAAGTCCCAGATATTCATTTTTTGAATTGATACTATATTTGTGTTCCCTTCTTTTTGCTTTCAGACAAGTTTCTGTTAGTTTTTATTGGTGATAGTGGTTGGTTCCTTGGTCGGTTGGTTTTGTTTGTTTGTGAGTGTTTGTGTCTTTTGTTTTGATTTTTTTTTTTAAGCAGACTTTAGTAGTATGAGAGAGTTCGCTATCTCTTGAAACAATCTTGCTGTCACAAAACAACCATGATGGTAAAATTCCAAAATTATACAACTTAACCCTGAGTTCTTCAGCAAGAACTTGGAGAAACTACTATGATAAAATAATTTCTTTGTGTAAATACTAAGTATGAGGTAATGATTGGTTATAGCTGTCCAAAATAACACCTTGTCACGGCGTTAACTAGATCAATCTATGCCCATGACGGGGGGCAATACGCCCCTGCCCCTCTTACCCCCCCCCCCCGGCCCCACACAAAATGGGAAGGAAGGAGGGGAAGAAAAAACAACAGCGACAACAATCTATGGAGGAAAACTTATTTTACTAACTATGATATTGGAAATGCAAAATAACACAATATAATAAGATCTAATTGAAATTGAGACTAGTAAATCAAAAAAGATAGGAGAGAGAGTTCCCGAGACCAAGTCAAACCTGAAAAGTTTGGGATGGCCGGGAAAACGCTGCCTCCAGGAGCCCACTGACAAGCAGTAAGTAAGCGTTCCCCAACCCCCCCGGAAGGGTCAGATCTCATGACTTCCGTCACGTACAGAGATAGGTACATGGAGCTGGAGTATTAACACTTTAGTTCCAGTGCACTACATGATGTGTTGATGTGGAATACTGAAAACCAAAAAACGTAAAACCATGACACACCTCCCACTACGGCATATCTGTTATAGACTCTGTGGTTGCAGCAGGACACTTACATGGACTTCAGCATTATGATTACATCCGTGTTTGAATAAAATTGTTCATTTTTAAAGTGTCAATAATTATTGTCAATATTGGTGTTTACACAAGAAGTACTTATGGTTAATTCTGCTTTCTTATCTTCCATTTTGGAGAAATGCACATCTGAATATCCCTAAAATGACTCCGATGTGTGCACACTGGGAATATTTGCCTATCTGTGAACTTACTGAAGATGACTTCCCTTCCCAAGTGTGACATTCCTGATTTTATTTATTTATTTATTTATTTTGGAATGAAAAACTGATAGCAACATTTGTAGTTTACAAAAATCAGCAAGCTATTTTCTTTCTGTCCTCCTGGCGAAGATAAGACGTATTAGAAAACATCAAAGAAGAAATAAGACATTTAAGCAAAACAAAGGAACAAAGTAGTAACCCAGGTAAAGGCTTATGGATAAACGGAAATAATCCTTTCATAAGGATCTTATGAATCCTTACTCCTTCCTTCAAATTCATTTTAAAAATCCAATATTTGCATAAAATAGAATTCAAAGTAGTCCCTGGAGCAACCTCTATGAATCTTGTCTTTGTATTCGTGAAGTGGAATTTAGCTCTAAATCCTGACACTTCAGACCAGATGCCTAAATTTAAACATTGCACTAAGCAGAAGGATACGTATTATCATGTGACATACTGAGACTCTGCTTAGTGGACTGATAAATGAATAGTAACTAAATAGGAATAGCAGTCTAGAGACTTAGCTTACATATAAAGGTGATGCTTATATTTCAATTTGTTGAATCTGGAGCTGAATCCTTCCAAATTTTCCCCTAATTTCTTCTGCAAGGATGTTAGTATATGATGACCCTAGACATGTATGTTTTCTCAGATTCTGAAGACATTTTAGATCTTTTACAGGACATATTCAGAAAACAATTATTGCTGTTTCCAGCAACTGTACACCAAACTTTTCTGAAGATTCAGATATTAAATTTATAAACTAGTTTCACTTTTTTATTACATCTCAGCATGATTACTAGCATTCACTGAACTCAGTGAGAAGAGTCGAGATTCTGTATTTGTTGAAAATACTATGGTAATATTCATACTGAGTGTTGGTTGTTCATATTAATTTCCTTTTCTATCTGGGCACATCAAATACAGAATTCTAGCTGATGTGGTTGCTTTTCTTGTGATTTTTTTTTTTTTTTTTAATCACCAGACCAATCTGGAGGTAAGACTAAGTTGAACTGAGAGTCTTACTAACAATATTTCACCAATACTGAAAACAGGAAAATTAAAATGACAGAGCAGTGACAGAGATTGTTAACTAGGGCACTCATCTATGAGGGAAGAATTAAAAAAAAAACCCTCTAATATCTATTCCCATTATTATTTAAGTATTTCACTTGAGTTATAGAACGATTTCTAGTTTGAAGTTTCCTGCCAGCAGCAAGGACACCTTCCAATTGCTGAGGCTGTCCAAAGCCTCATCCAACCTAGACTTGAACAATTCCAGGAATGAAGCATTCACAGCTCTTCAGTGTATCCTCTTGTAGTGCCTTAACACTCTCTGAATAAATAATTTATTACTGATGTCTTATTCAAATCTGCACTCTTTTAGTTTAAAACCACTATCCCTTGGTGCTATCACTACATTCCCTTATAAAGAATCCCTCTTCTGCTTTATTGTATGCTCCATTTAAGTACTGGAAAGCCACTATAACATTTATGTGGAGCCATCTCTTCTCCAGTATGACCAATCCCAGCTCTGTTAGATTATTCATAGGAGAGATGCTGCAACCTTCTGTTACTCTTCATGACCTTCCTCTACACCCACTCTATCAAGTCTATCTTATCTTGGATCATATGCAGTACTCTAGGTAGAGTCTCACAAGAGCAGAGTAGAGGAGGAAAATCAACTTCCTCTCTGTGCTGGCCACTCTTCTTTTGATGCAGCACAAGAATGCAATTGGCTTTCTGGACTACAAGTGAATACTACTGGCTCATGTTCAGTCTTTCATCCACTAATACCCCCAAGACCTTCTCTATAGAGTTTAGCCCTGTTGAACTTCATGAGGTTTACACAGACCCAATTCAAGACTGTTAAGGTCCCTCTGAATGGGATGACATCCTTTCCTTACTGTATGTCAGCAGCAACACTCATCTCGGTGTCATCTACAGGCTTGCTGTTTGTAGATGTTAAGTAATATCAATCCCAGAATAGACCCCTGAAAAATACCACATATCCAAGTATAGCTGGTATATATATACATATATGTATCCAGGTATCAAGCTGTAGACTACAACTCTTTGAACAGGACCATCCAATCAATTCTTTATCCACTGAGTGGCACATCTTTCAAATCCATGCCTCTCTATTTTAGTTGCTTTGATTCAGGATAACAATCTGTTATGTGAATCACAGATTGTTGAATAAATAAAAAGGATGCATGTATAACAATAAACACATTGCCAACTATTAGATTGTGTCCAAACGAGGGCTATGAAGATGATGGTAAAGGTTCTGGAGGGCTAGACATACATGGAGTGGCTGAGGTCACTTGGTTTGCTCTGCTCGGAGAAGAGAAGGCTGAGGGGAGACCTCATGGTGACCATCAGCTTTCTCATGAGGGGCATGGAGGGGCAGGTGATGGTCTATTCTGTCTGTAACAGTGATAGGACCTGAGGGAATGTCATGAAGCCATTCCCTCAGACTTAGCAACATGCAGTAAGTTGGCATATAGTTCTGTTAAACTATGCTTACTCTCTAGTCAGGCCTGAAATAATCTATAAGATATGATAGGAAACTAATTATTCCTAGCCACATGAGATCTTGTAGTTTTATCTAAATAAAGATATTCCTCAGTTTTAGCAAGATAATGAAAGTTAATTTTGGAATGTTCTTATTTATGACAAAATAATTTCTTATATATCAGAATAACTGATAACAAAGGGAAAACGTTTACATAGATCTTTTATGGATTATTTGGTTTGCTTGGTTTTAATTTCTTTTCCATTCTCTTTTGATTGCAATTGAAATTGGAATTCTTCCAATTCTGAAGCTAGTAGCAAAAATACATACGAATTTTCCATTCTGTCAGGTTTTCAAAGCTCAAAGATTGAAATTAGTTGCTTTTTTGTTCATAATTTTCTGGGTTTTTTTTCTTTTCATAACTAAGTGCAGTGTAAAAATCTTTTCTTTATCTTCTATCATATCGAAATATGACTCTGTAATGATCTTGCTTTGAGATTCTGAGTTTTTTTTCACTTGCCCTCTGTATTTTTTAACTCATTTCAACTACATATGGCAACTTATTGAGGGTTTGTTTGTGTTTACTTCTGAAGATATTTTGTAAAAATCACGTGTGCATCATAAGATGAAAGAATACCAAAAATTGACAGCATTAAAGTCCTTGTCCTAAACTCATACCTTGGAAGACAGTAGGTAATTTACATGACAATAAATATGTTTTAGATGTCTTAGTCAAAAGAAAAATCTTCACTCAGGGCTTTTATTTACCTACAGCAGAGAATACAGGGAAAGAGAAAATAAAATGTCTAGCAGATGTTACTTGTGGCTTTAGTTGCATGAAGAATCAAACATGGCACTTGTCAGTAAGTGTCAGATCTAGGTTATTGAGCTCGCCTTACTGCCTTATGAGAGTCAGTCAAAAGACTGAGAACCATCCCATTAGGCAGATGATTTATGCTTTGTGTGTAAAATTCATCACTTGCTTTTGTTTTTTCCTGTCAGTTGATGACAGCTATATTCCTAGATGTTTCACTGCTGCTCCTGTCTTAATTTTTATTTCTTTTACTTTATCCTTGCAAAGTGTATCTATAGTATCTATATGTTCTGTCTCCTGCCGCCATTCATTTTCAGTCTCTTGCTTGGCTATTGTCCTGGCTGCTAGAGTTTTTACTTTCCTATTCCTTGATACATGAATGAGGGCAGTGGCTCCAACAGTATTGTCTTTTCCTTCAATTAAATGGCCTTTTATTTTTTTTTCTTAGGACCTTGCAACGTTTCCCACTCTTTTTGTATAATTGTTTGCTTGATATACTTATTGGTCATTATCATTTCTGTTAGTCATTATCTCACTCTTGTATTACACTAGACTCTCACCCCCTCCCTTAGTTCCATTCCAGTCATAATAGCTTGGAACAATGGCCTGCAAGATCCATCTCTGCTTAGAAGAAGGGCTTCTCAGCCATCTGGACGTGCTGACAGAAGTCTCTAAGAGTAGGGAGAACAAGGTAAGAAAATGAAACAGTTGTCTTGGTAATAGGAGTTGAGCTTTCATGAAAGCTGTGTCCCAAAGAAGTTTTCTATTAAAGCACAGGAGCTCAAATCATGCAGTTGTTAATAAATTAATAGTTTTTGTTTGTTTGTTTGTTTGTTACTTAATACATTAAATATAGAATTCAGCTATTTAGTAAGCTAGAAAACTATTTGGCTGCAACAGTATAAAAATAAATAAATCAATACAAAAATAATAAATTCATGAGGCACAAATTCATAAAACCAGGATTCAGAATTTCAAGTTAATATATGTCTTGTTTTCTGTGTATTTCTCATGATCTTGGGTAGAAATAAGATGCCTCTCAGTTATTTTTGTAATTTGTTGTTTGGGAATAATATCCTCTTTGCATATAGGATCTTCCTCTGTATATTAATATTCAGACTGAACTAGAAATCCACTCTAGAAATTTAGCTCCATAGTGACCTATTTCTTTGTCATAAACAAAGAATTTTAAAAATGAGAAAATGGGTTTTATATGAAAGTTTCTCTTTTTTTTTCTTTTTTTTTCTTTTTATTTAATTTTTTTTCATATTTGTTTTCTAACTTACAGTTAGAAATTTCGGATTTACTTTAATTATGCAGCCAGGCAGCCAGCAAGCATAATTAACAATTCAATACTGATTAACTATTACAATAATTTGATAACTCTGGGCTGGGATGTAGGATCTTGGCTTGCATTAAAAACAAGAGATATAGCATGTTCATCTTTTCCTTAACCGTATGTAAATAGGTTACACCAAAAATAATGCTTTGTACTTATTTCCATGGAAACTACAACAGATAAAAAGAGCACAACATTGTTTGCTAGAACAAATTCTTATCTAAAAAATTCTAGTTTTCACCATACTCACCATCATTATCTATGTGTTTTTGCCAGAAGTGAGCAAGAGCCTGCACACCTCATAAAAATCTGCACCAGTGGAGGTGACTAATATTGCTTTCGCCACTGATTAAACACACCGCTCACTTCCTCACTGTATTCACATCCACTGTTTGGTCTCCAGAAGCATTCAGCAAGCATCAGTGAATGTCAGTGAGTGCCATTTTTTCCTCGCGGAGGAATTCAGTGATACACCTTTGCTTCTACCCTTTGGAGGGCAGACAGAACCCCCCACGATTCAGGAGGACACAGTCAGAGACCCACTACTCCAGCTGGACTGTCACAAGTCCATAGGACCAAGTGGGATTCACATGAGGGAATTGGCAGAGGTGATAGCCAAGCTGCTTGCCATTATCTATTAGAGCTCTTTGTTGACTAGTGAGGTCCCAAAAGAGTGGAGGCTTGCCAATGTGACTCCCATCTATAAGAAGGGCTGTAAGGAGGATCCAGGAAATTATAGGTCTGTTAGCCTGACCTCGGTGCCAGGGAATGTAATAGAGTGGATTGTCTTGAAGGGGATCACTCGGTATGTGAGGGACAGCCAGGGGATAAGGCCTAGCCAGCATGGGTTCATGAAGGGCAGGTCATGCTTGACCAACCTGATCTCCTTCTATGATCTACTGTCCTGTCTGGTAGATTAGGGAAAGGCTGTTGATGTAGTCTACCTAGACTTCAGAAAGGCCTTAAACGCTGTCTCCCACAGTATTCTTTTGCAGAAGCTGACAACCAGTGGTGGACAGGTATACTGTTGGCTGGATAAGGAACTGGCTGGAGGCCAGGCCCAGAGAGTGGTAGTGAATGGAGCTAAATCCAGCTGGTGACCTGTCACAAGTGGTGTTCCCAAGGGGCCGGTGCTGAGGCCAGTCCTCTTCAATATCTTTATTGATGACTTGGATAAAGTCATTGACTGCACCCTCAGTAAATTTGCAGATGACAGCAAGTTGGCTGGAATTGTCTCTCTGCCTGGAGGTAGCGAGGCCCTACAGAGGGATCTGGACAGGCTGGATAGCTGGGCTGAAGCCAATGTGATGAGTTTCAACAAGGCCAAATGCCGGGTCCTGCACTTTGGCTGCAACAACCCCAGGCAATGCTACAGGCTTGGGGCATGGTGGCTGGAAGACTGCATAGAGGAAATAGACCTGAGGGTATTGATTAATGCTTGGCTAAACATGAGCCAGCAGTGTGCCCAGGTGGCCAAGAAGGCCAATGACATCTTAGCTTGCATCAGGAACGGTGTTGCCAGCAGGAGCAGGGAAGTGATTGTCCCCCTGTACTAAGCTCTGGTGAGGCTGCGCCTTGAGTACTGTGTTCAGTTTTGGGCCCCTTGCTGAAAGAAAGACATTGAGGCTCTGGAGCGGGTTCATAGAAGGGCAACAAAGCTGGTGAGGGGTCTGGAGCACAGTCCTTATGAGGAGTGGCTGAAGGATCTGGGATTGTTCAGTCTGGAGCAGAGGAGGCTCAGAGGAGACTTTATTGCTCTTTAGCTATCTGAAGGGAGGTTATAGTGAGCTGGGGGTCGGCCTCTTCTCTCGTGTAACTGCTGATAGAACTAGAGGGAATGGCTTTAAGCTGCACCAGGGAAGATTTAGGCTGGACGTTAGGAAATACTACTTCTCTGAAAGAGTGGTCAGTCACTGGAATGGGCTGCCCAGGGAGGTGGTGGATTCACCAACCCTGGAGGTGATCAAGGAAAGGTTAGATTTTGTGTCGAGGGACATGGTTTAGTGAGAACTATTGGTAGTAGGTGGATGGTTGGACTGGATGATCTTGAAGGTCTTTTCCAACCTTGGTGATTCTGTGATTCAAACACCCTCCTGTGTCAGACGCTGTTTTGTCAGACTACCCCTTTGCTGCCATCTGTTGCATGGCAACAACATATAATGGAATAGTCCACTGTCATGATACCAAAATCCATCTCTGATGTCATGGGCCAATGGAATAAAATAGGAAACATTACTTTCAAACCTTGTATCTCTCCATTTAATAATAATCACATACTTTTTTACCTTCTTTTCTCTTACATATACTGTTAAACTTCTAAAGTAGTAGGAAAAAAAACAGGAAAAAGAATGATTTGTTTAAAGAATGCAAAAAAAAGCTAAAGGATACAGCTAATTTTTTTTTCAAACTATGAAGTAAGAAGGAAAAAAAGAGGGATAACAAGCAAGGCAGAGTCATGTAATACTAAGCAAAATTATTTATACACAAAAGAAAGAATTTATTTAAGATATGTAGTGTGTTTATGAAACATTAATTTTTAATGTATGTTTTACAATTTATTTTAATTGATACAATATTTAATATAAAATGTCTGAAACATTTTTTTACATATACACATATTCAACAATATATGGATGCATACCTCTCTTCAAACATGGAAAAATATATTTTGTAATTGAGTGTGGATTTATCTAATTTAGCCTGTTATTGCATGATAATCAATCATGCCCAGGCAAAGACCATGTATCTGATTAACATTTACCCATCAGTGCATATATATAAAAGTCAGTCTACGGTACAAATTTTTTTCATACATGTCTAAATTTGAGCCAAGCTTTTTTATTACAGTATTATGGCTAAATATTTAATAGCATATGTAGAGTGAACATAAAAGGTGAAGACATAGCTAATAGCACAAATGAAATTAATCAAGGTTTGGAAACAAGTTTGTTACAGACCATTTCAACCCTCAAGTGGTAGTCTCGGATGAAGTATTGATATTTACAGCTTACCTTTGTGTGCTTTTTCTTAAGGGTAAACATTTCATGGTCTAGAGAAAATAGATCTTAAGCAGCTATTTTGTGTAGTGGAACATGAAAACTAATGACATTCATTCAGTGACTACAATACCTGTCATTAAAATAAATGCAGAGCAGTTGCACTGATTGCAGTACAATATAGTATTTTTCATGTTCTCAACATCTTCCTTGTTTATCTGTTCTATGGTATATGGTTATGGGAGAACCATGTTAAACACAAGTTGTCTAGGGTACAAGGGAATCTACTTTGATATGTATGATTAGGTATACATTACTGTTCTTATTCGTGATAGCTTAATATTGAATTGTAGTATAAGTATAGTCAAGGAACTGCTTGAGAAAATAGAAACATTTCCCACACAGAAAAACATGGCAACAAACTGACAAACGCAAAAGAGAAAAAGAGGAAAAGAGGAAAAGAGAAAAAGAGGAAAAGAGGAAAAGAGGAAAAGAGGAAGAGGAAGAGGAAGAGGAAGAGGAAGAGGAAGAGGAAGAGGAAGAGGAAGAGGAA
>JAPSGF010000068.1:4266589-4289577 GCA_035772895.1 Perdix hodgsoniae
AGGAAGAGGAAGAGGAAGAGGAAGAGGAAGAGGAAGAGGAAGAGGAAAGGGAGAAGGAAGAAAAGGAAGAAAAGGAAGAAGGAAGAAAGAAAAAAGGAGGAAAACAAGGTCTTACCCAACAGAAAAAGCATACTTGGTAGTTCTTAGAATTTATGACTGGTAAAGATGGGGAACTGGAAATGATGTCCTCAGCAAACGCATCTAACCATTAAATGTAAACAGCTATGAGAAAGTTTTAAAATTCACTGCACATTAATGTCCCTAAAGAGTATGATAAAAATATGAACCATTAAGACAGCTGCATTTTGCTGTGGACAGCCCTTCCACTTTATCCTCTTCTAAACCAGGAAGTAGAGTTCTTTCTTCTGCTATCAAGATTTCAGTAAACTTATTTCCTAATTTATTCCTCAGGGTTCTGTTCTGTGTTTGATGCTGTTTAAAATTTATATCCATGACCTGGACAATGGGGTTGAGTGCTGAAACATACCACCCACTGCCTCATTGTGCTCAACATCCACTGTTTGATTGCCATAAAAGTTCAGCAAACTTCGATGAATGTCAGAATGTTAGTGGATGCATGTTTTTTGTTTTTGTTTTTGTTTTTTTTTTTTATGTGTGTGTGTAAGAATGAAATTATATACCTTTGCTTCAATACTCACTTCTTTGTCAGATGCCATTTTATCAGACTGCCCATCTGCTGTGATTCATTACATGGCAATAAAAGATAATGGAATATTGGTGGTAAGGTTCGACCTCTAATGCCATACTACCAACAGTTGCCTCTGAAGTTGTGGGTCCACAATAAAATAGGAGGAATTACTTTTGCAGCAGCTCTCTTAGATTCAGTTTTCATTCTGTTGAGCAGTACTCTTGTGTAATCAGTTTTCACAGTCTTCGTGTTGTTTTTATTATATTTTATTTTTTTCTGTTTGTTTGTCTTTTTAGCCAGCATAATCTGGTAAAAGGCACGTTCATCTAATAGTGTTCTACTAATATCATTTACTTTCAAAAATGATACACTTTTATTGTAATGAATAGGATAGTAATTTTGAAATACATCAGTCACAAAGAGATATTTGACAGAGAATATAAGATTTCAGTTTCAGTACTGGAGGTGCAAATGACAGTTCTTGACACAGCATTATAATGCCTTGGAATTTTTGATGCCATAAACTAATTTCCTTTCCTTTTTTTTTTTTTTTTTTTTTTTTTTTTCCACTTTCCTCAGAAGCTTTTTCTCCTTTTAAGTGCATTAACTAATCCACTTTGATCCAGACACCTACAGAACTGTGGCATGCTGGACATAGAAATAATGTTAAATAAAATACAGGAATTTAAATTGATGCTCATTTAAATTTAGGTAAATTATATTACTAAATTATTTCTTCTACAGTTTCACAAGTGTAGAGCTTTACAGGTAAAATTATACAGGAAAAATTATGCATTGTCTGAAACAAGTAAACAGAAACAAGTAAACAGATGTAGGATAATTATGTTTGTAACATAATCACTTCAGAATTGAATCTACAAGTCTGATCAAGAAAGCTAATGTCTCTTATTAAGCAATATATATTTTGGTTTATTTGCTTACTTTTGTTAAATAAGTGTAGCATGTCTGATGCTTGACTCTTTTAATCAACCATATTTGGACTTTGAGTGTAGTCTGGTTTTATTTTCTGTAGACACAACCATAAAGTCTTTCTACAGCAACTATAGAATCTGAGGCTGCACAAATTTCTACCTTGCCCTCAGTGAGAATGGTCAGCTATGTTATTGATTAAAAAAATGAGAATGCATGGAAGCAAGGGATGAGTTTATCAGATAAGATATTGTCACCCTATCCCACAGAAGAGCAAAACAACTGACTGACTTCATCTGCTAAAACAAAGCTAAATTGATACTAGTGATACTAGGGCAATAAACTGCCAAAGATTATTGAGAAAGGCTAGAATGAAGTTTCAATGCTATACAACTACTTAATTCTCTGCAATTACCTCTCATTGACACACTAGTTTTAAATCGTGAAATTAGTATCTTAAAAAAAAAAAAAAATTAGACTCTTTTTTTTCTGACTTGAATTGAGAACTACTCTACTTTATTTTGACTCATTTAGATTTCTTCCATCTTCAGACAAAATAAATAAGCTTTTCCATAAGGTATTTCATCTTATCCTAAAAAAAGATTTCTGATAAGGGCAATGAGTCTTCTCATCAGTGCCTGTTGTGGGAACCAAACTGCACAGTCTGCATATTGAAAACCCCAGTGTCTCTCAGAAACAATATGAACAAATTCAAATATTATCCAGTATGACTTGGAAAATTGCAATAAATATTCTTCTGATTTTTCCATCTTTTATTATAAATGTTCTAAAAGATTATGTATTTGACTTTTTATCTTGGTACCATTCAGGAACAACCACTTGATGTAACAGTCTCTTCTCTACTTCTGAGTTATTTTACACCAGTAAAAAAAAGTTTTATAATGGACCTTCATAAGAAATTTGATTTATCTTTGCTAAAAGGTTTTTGTCACATTATTTAATTGCAAGTATGCCTGATCAGTGTATGAGATATACTGTTGCTGATGAGTAGGGCTAACTATTGATAACATTCATGTTTCATCTAAAACATGGGGTTTGTGTCATAAGCATGAAATAAGTGAAAAGTTCCCAAATTTGAATATATAGTCAACTGTACTTTTAAAATGCTGTTCAATTCAATTATTTTGTGCATGCAAAGCAGCAAGTCTTTATAAAGAAGTGAACAAAACAGATAATTGCAGACTCTTTGTGTAACTCTGAAAAATTCAACACATCGTGCTAAGAACTCATTTGAATCCTTAAAAGATCATTTAGAGGCTGCAGATCATGCTTATAGTTAGACCATCAGAATTATGATAAAGGTAGTGACAGAATGTTCTGGAATAGTTTTGGTTCTAGAAAACAAAGGTAAAAAAAAAAAAGGCAGATTTATTTTAAAAATATTTGAGATCAGAGAAAACATTTGGAAAGTATATAATGCTGTACAAAATTGATCAGGTATTTTGTATGTTGCCCTAGCACTCAAGATCTCTACCAAGCCAACTGCACATATTAGCTGATCACAAATTGATATGTAAAAGAAGTAAAGTAAATTATACTGTTGGAGTAGAGGAAAAAGTCCTTTCATCAGATACTAGCTTTTAGAACTCAGTTCTGTTATCTTCACTGCTGAAAAAATTAAGGTCAGAATGATTGCAGGAATATGGGGAGGTGTGTTGGGGAGGTGTTATGGTTTTATGATTTTTGGTCATCAGTATTCCACACCATAACATCATGTAATGCATTGGGGGTGGGGTTTGATATCTGCCGAATGTTCGTCCGTCGGAGAAGAACTGCATTTCCCCAGGAGACTTTGCGGTCAGCAAGGGGATATAACTCCAAGCAAGGTCACCTGATCCTCCTTCTTCGCCTGCTCTTCGCTGTCTGCGCTTCGCTGCTATCTGCGCTTCGCCGCCTGCGCTTCGCTATCTGCGCTTCGCCGCCTGCGCTTCGCCATCTGCACTTCGCCGTCTGTACTTCAGTCACTCAACTGGACTGCACTTCTCACCCCAGCATTGTGGTGAGGTCTATACAATTCAAACAGACTCTCTCTCTCTCTCATTGTATTTTACTAATACTATATTTAGTAAATATTTATTTGTTCCACCTCAGATCAGTGCTGTTGTTTTCAAGTATTTTGAGGTCCCCTGCTTCCCCTTTCCCAGAGGCGCGGATCCGCAGATCCCTCCGCCCTGCTGGTCACAGAACTGGGCCGGACCAGCCCATAAACCGTTGACAGGAGGGAAGGGATCAGAAATGCAGATATTACTGCAAAATCTTTTATAAGAAAGAAGACAGATTACCTAATACATCTCTAATTTGGACAAGTCTATAATCAGTCAGCAAAAATGGTTGCTTAGGTCCTAGAAAAATGGCTGAGTGATCTATTATAACTGTAGTGAAAGACATTCAAGGGATTTCCACTGGCCAGGGCCAGTGATGAAAGAAAACAAATCAAAAAGCATTCTGTTGATACAATTTTATAGTGTTCTTGTTTGTTGTTGTTCTGCCCGAAGGGGAAAATGAAGCACAACTCACAGCAAGACTGCCAACAAAATCTTATTACAAATTGCCTGCAGTAAGAAAAAAATTCTGTCACAGAAAGAGGTGTGTTTAAATTTGAGGCATAAGGGACCAAGCATCAATTATGAATACAAATACTGAACCAATACAGTATAATGTAATTTTCAGTGAGTAAACTTGAACTCAAATGCAGTATTTTTTTTCACCATGACCCAACTGGGAAAGTATATCACATACTTATCCTGTAAGATACTTCACGAATTTTCTATTTCCTACAGCCTGACAATTTTTTTTTAAATGCTTTAAGTTATGATACCTTCATAGGTAGCTAATAATAATATTTTTCCTAAAGGCAAAGTAGAAAAAACAATTCAAAAAATATATCTATGAGGATTTTTTGTTTGTTTATTTTGTTCTGTTTTAATTATTATCAAGTATAAAAAATTGGAAAAAAACTGTGAATATTAATATAGCTACTCCACCTGTGATCACAGTACTCAGGGGGAGTGTCATCAGTGTGAAGTAGAGGGGTAGGGCCAACTCCTTTGACCTATTGGCCATGCTTCTTCTGATGTGAAAGCCCCTATGATATAAGTCTGCGTGCACTCTCCTGTTAGGTAGCTGAAGCACAATTAGATCTCCTTGTGACTTAGACTCAGTTGTCAGAATCTTCTCAGACATCGCTTATGCAAACAATTTACGGCCCGGTTCGGCCCGGTTCGGCCCGGTTCTGTGACTAGCAAGGCAGAGGGATCCGCAGATCCGCGCTTCTGGAAAAGGGAAACAGGACCGCAAAATAATTGAAAACAGCGGCAACAATCTGAGGTGAAACAAACTATTTTACTAAATATATAGTATCGGCAAAATATAATGAGAGAGAGAGAGAGTGCGTGTGAAAGGTGGATAGGCCTCTCCACAATGCTAAGGTGAGAAGTGCAGCCCAGTTGAACCAATGAAGAAAAGCAGATGGAAAAGAGCAGACAAAGAAGCACAGGTGAAGAAGAGCAGGCGAAGAACATCAGGTGATCTTGCCAGAAGTTACATCTTCTCACTGACCGCAAAGCCCCCTGGGGAATGTAGTTCTCCTCCAGGCAGGCACCTGGAACTTGAGCATCACCAGTCAAACCCTCAGTGCATTACATGATGTTATGATGTGGAATACTGATAACCAAATATCATAAAACCATGACAACTTACCACATCCCCTCACCATCCTGGTGGACCTGACCTGGATTTGCTACAGTAGATCAATATCTTTACACTGGGGAGATTGCAAAATTTTCTGCAAGTGTTGACTGAAAGAATCATAGAATCACAGAATCATAGAATGGCTTGTGTTGGGAGGGACAACAAGGATCATCAAATTCTTAACCCCCTGAAACTGGCAGGGCCACCAACCTCCAGGTCTGATACTAGACCAGGTAACTCAGCACCCCATCCAACCTGGTCTTGAACACTTCTAGAAATGGGCATCCACAGCTTCTCTTGGCAGCTGTTCCGGCACCTCACCACTCTCTCTGTGAAGAACTTCCCCCTGACATATAATCTAAACTTTCCCTCCTTGATGTTAAAACCATCCCCCCTTGTCTTATTACTATCTACCCTTGTAAAAAGTTGATTCCTCTCCTTTTCGTAATCCCCTTTTAAAAACTGCAGTGAGGTCTCCTCACAGCGTTTTCTTCTCCAGGGTGAACAATCCCAGTTCCCTCATTCCGTCTTCATAGGAGAGGTTCTCCAGCACTCTGGTCATCTTTGTGCCCCCCCTCTGGACCCTCTGCAAAAGCTCCACATCTTTCATGCATGGGGTGCCCCAGACCTAGATGTAGTACTCCAGATGGGTCCTCTTGAGGGCAGAGTACAACGATCACTTCCAGGACTTTTGGACATTGCTGTTGCTGGTATAGGTTGACTTTCTGTCCTGAAAAAACATACTGCTGGTTCATGTGTACCTTGTCTACTGTGACCCTAAATCATTTTCTACAGTTTATGTCCAGTCAGTCACCATGCTATTGAACTGAATGGCATTTACCCATTTCTGGACCTGATTGTTGAAGTTGCCTTTACTGACCTTATCCTACTCTGCTCATCTGTCTGAGGTGCTGTGCATTAGCATACTGCTAATGAGAACATTGTCTAGCCTTTGCTTATGCTTCCTTATTTTCCAAACTCATCTTCAATTGGGATGTAGTATCATTCCTGCTGCTAATGGATTTAATCTTCCTAGAGCCTGTGTCTATTCAGTGAAGCACTCTATTCACATGGGATATCTTGCCACATCTCTTTTAATTCCACTGGGATTGTAGCCCTGCATTGCTACTGAATTTTGAAATCTTCTACCATTGCTCATACTTATGCATTTGTGCAGTGACACTTCAAATGGATCTCTAAATATTGTGTGTTGACATGAGAAAACTAGAGACTCTTATTTGCTGTGCTCCCATTCTTTCTTTCTTCTTTAATTGCCATACCTTGGCATGTACAATTGAAAGCCCCAGTGTCCAGGTAAGGAAGCTTTCAGTCAAAGATACACTTTCTTGCTTTGCCAGAAGAACCTCTGCATATCCAGAAGTCCTAATTTCTTAGAAAGGATCCCCAGGTCATAAGAGGTGAGGATCTGGTTGTCTGCAAAAGCTTTACATACAGGTGCTGACCTGCAGAATATTCCTGCCGCTTAATGAATGTCTTCTTTTCATCAACAGTCTAAGAAATTGCCACCTGGATCAATTTCATCTAACTTTGGCTGTCCTTGAGTTACTCGCTGCTATGGCAAAAAAATTAGAAATAAGACACTTAAAATTTTCAGACTTATGATATAGTTCATATTTCTCCACATCTTTCTGAGAGTAGACTTCTTTTATCACCTACCAGAAGTCATTATTTTTACCAGGCATAGAATTCAAAGCTATTTGAGTCCTGATCTAAACCAACAAAGCTATCTCTGTTATGCTAAACATTACTATCTCTATTGATTAAAAATATAGCATAACAGCAAGGATATACATGAAGCTAAAACATGTGACATAAGATATAACCAAGTGAAATAATTTCTTCAGTGTAATCTGGAAATCAGTGAGGACATCTCAAAAGGCACTGTATGATTGTCTGTGTGCAAAGAGGATTGTCCTGAAATCTACTTGCTTTGGAAAGCATTTTCTCAACTGTTTTCTGTAAATTTGGTTGTCTAATGATTTAGAAAGAAGCTGAAATATTCAGGTTTTTATTTTTAAATTGAAAACATCACAGCCAGCTTGTGAAAGTGCTGAAAAGAAGAAACAGGTGTCCTGAAAATCAGGACAGTGTGATCCTAAATAAATTATCCTAAATTTTTGAGCAATGATTCAGCTATAATTGAAGTGAGTTACATTGCTATTGAAGCATTCTACTGCACCAAAAAGTCAGTCTATTTTATTCTGTCTTATATTAAAAAAAAATAAAAAATCAACAGCAACTTAAAAGATTCTTAACTATTAGCAGTAATGAGCTTTGCTGGTAATTCATGTTGAAAAACTGACTATGCCTATGAGGAATTTATTATAGCTATTCGAGAAAAATGCTTGAGGGATACCTTCTTTCAGACAGTCAATGCAATCTAAAAATTATGAAGGTAGAGAAATACCGAATAAATAAATAAATAAATAAGCATCCCCTGTAGATATGACATCTGATGCTGTAATTGATCCATTCTGCCTCACTGTGAGTTACAGCATCCCCTCCAACCATTAATTACCAGAAAGCTCCTACCTAGGGGTAAGTGCATTCCCATGAAATGAAAGATAATCAAATGTAAAAGGATATGGCACTAAGGAAATACATCACTTATCATTCAGCACTTGAAATGCTTGTTATGTGCATTAGTTTTACTTGGTGAGAAATAAGGGCATTATTAATATTCACTGTCTTCTTGATTCAGCATAATAGCAAACAAATTAGTATTATGTAAAGAAGATAAAGAATGTTTGGTTTATACTCTCAGAGATGCAGCACTTTTCAGATTTAAGCAATCTATAATTTGCAGCATTGTAGACAAACTAAAACGAACAAATAAGACAAACCTTCTGAGGTTTTACACTGAGAACGTTTTGTTACACTGAGCACAATCTTAAATTCTGTTTGCATTTATAGTGAGGCAGTGTATCACATTTAAGGTTATGATCTTTCCTCCATGAATTTCTAAAATGTTCTTTTGAAAAACAAAAGAACAACAACAAAAAGAAAATTAATAATTAGAACAGAATTAATTTTATAAGAGCTAATTTATTTCTGATTTAGAAATAAAATAGTTAATACAATGTCATGAATTGTACATAATGTGAAATGCTCCACAGATAAATTTTCAAGGCATTTGATTATTATTTTTTTTTTCTAGACTTCTGTACTGAACAGAGTTGGATTAAATGATTTATCAGAGCCCCTTAAGAATTTTCTTTAATAATTGTATAGAATATAATCTTATAACATGGCAATCTATATGAATTTACACTTCAAATCAAATAATTTGAAATATTTAATATTTTAAATTTAAAAATAAATATTAATAGTGTAATATGTTATTTTAGAAATAATTACTTAAGCAAATACATACGCTTCTAATTTTCCTGTTAAAAAAGTCAAGGTTTAATTAGGACAGATAATTTGGCACTTTCTGAAATTTGTAAACTTTTGAAAGTGTTTCAGCTTGAGCATCCATCACTTAAAGTAATATTCATACTCATAAATAATGTGCCTTTTTTTTCATAAGGAAAACATTTCTTGGCTTAATAGCAATATTTCTCTTTTTCTATCAACTCCTACAGGAATTTTGGAAAAAGGAAACAAGAGATTTGATTTAAAATGATAACCTAGATTCAGTTAGTAGACCAGAGTAAGATGTTTCTCTGCAATCTAATTATGCCAAAATATTTACATATTTACACTTTATCATTATACAAATACATCTTCTTGAGTTTGATTCAACAATGTGGAAGTTGATACAGATTTGCTATCTTACATAATAATAGAGAAAGGCACAGAAATATTACCAAGAAGAACTCTAAGACTGTACACCTTATCGGACTCTACTAGCATTCTTAATGCACTGTAGATGTTTAGGCTGTAATCAGCCTTCTCCGGTATTATTAGTGTCTAATCCTGATAGAACAACCCAGCTGATCTGGAGGCTGCTAGATTATTTGAAGTTGTATGCAGTTCAGTTACAAGACCATTTTCAGAATGTGCTGGCCACGCGAGCCAGTTGAGAGAGACAGATAAATCAAAAAAAGCTCATGAACTAGGGAGAAATAGTTCAGGATCTGATAAACTATGGCAGAAGGAAGTAATATTAAATCTAGTGTTGCTGGTAGTGGAATGGACCAGTGAGGTAAACATTGTCCTCCCTTCATCCTAGGGGCAAGCAAAACGATGTTATGGGTCAAAGGTATTGAGAAAGGGGTCTCTCATGATTTGATGGACAAGCCACCTGCAGTAGCATTAGAAAAGCTTATCCAAGTGTGGTGAGATAAACAGAATGTTCCCCTGGGGAATGAACAGTCCACTTGGTAAAACAGAAAGGAAGAGCTCTGACCCTATGGATAGTTGCAACTATTTAAACCATCTATGTTGGACTAGTTATGACCAAGTTCCTATATCTGATTATATTATAGGAAAGCCAGATGGTGCTGGAGACAAGGACTGTTGCATGCTGAACTAGAGTGCCCTTTGGTGTTTGCAATAATCGTGTTACTGTTTTTAATTTTAAGGATCACGTGAAAACCCAAATTTTAATAACATGGATTTTTGCAATTTAGGGTACAGTCTTATTATCTTTAAAGCTGCAGTCAGCTAATGTATCTGTGTTTTAATTGTCTGCTGAATGTTCAGTTGGTGATATACTAATGATATTTTTTTCAAGGAGTACCTACTCCTCTCTCCCTTTTATAAAATTATACTATATTAAATTTTTTGACATTAATGCCACAATCTTAAACTCTTATGACATAGAAATTTTATCAAAATATTTGTCTTCGGAGACTTACTTTTTGAGTAGAAAACATTTCACAGGAGGAAACAAGTTTTATTTTTTTTTTTTTTAATCACACTGAAGCAAAGGTGAATATGGAGAGTGGACAGTTCACATATAATGATGTAATGAATATAATCTATATTTTGGTACATTAAATCCCACCCTTGGGACATTTTTTGGTTTTTGTTTTGTGGAACCACTGCCTAACTTAGGTGCCAAAAATTTCTACACATACCCCCTTTATCATCGGCAGAATTATGATTAATTAGGATTTGAACATCCTTACTAGCTTTAAGGAAAAAGTTTCTGAGACATACTCCAGTTTATATGTGAAATAAAACATGTATTATTTCTCTCATGGAGAGGCAGTAGGATTAGTATTAAGTTTGATAGGGGTCTCAGGATTCATTATACATAACTATTGTCAGTTGGAATATGTGGCATTATGTGGTTTTGGACTTTCACTCAAAGGATGGATATCACTTCTACAAATAGGAATCATATCGTCATTGATATGCTGTTTCTATTTTGTATCCCACTTTCATGATTAATGTCTATGCTAGCTTGTTCTCTTTCTTTATTTTCTGTGTGTATTATATGAATCAATACAACTGAAGATGAATTGTGAGATATTTGAATATTTGAGATATTGTGTGGAGGCCTGAGCTAAAATGAGAAATCACAGAAAGTCTGTGGATTTGTTTCAAGTTATGCAACTGTCAGACTCATCTCTTGAATAATGTGTTGATTCCTCATTAAGATTTTTAAGACTCGTGAGGAAGGGGAAAATGGCTTATAAATATGGCTCGAAATTATTATTTTAGATACTTTTCTACCTGTAATTATTAACATAGTATTGTCACAGGTATTATGATCTCCAGAATACTACCTTTTATTTTTCCTCATCTTAATTCTTTCTCTTCTTTTACTCTATCTGCTATATTCAGATTGTGGGAGATGGAGATGCTAACTTGCAACACAGATCACCTCTGGTTGTTAAGTGTTCAAGCAATGGGTGGACTGTAGCAGACCAATATAAAACACTTTATCTGTGGTATGCCTGGAATTGACTCACACACTTGCAAGGTAAGACCATCATTTTGACAACAGATTGAAGTCTTGGTTGGAGGATGGAGTCCCATGGAGACAGGACAGCTTTGCTCTGTCCAAAACTCCCCTATTCACTGCAGAAGAATTGACTGCAAACTTGTTTACATTAAAGGTTTTTACTGAAAATGATTTTGTTGCAAAATTACTGACAAACTTGTGACAGCTAACAGGTATATCTAGTGGGCCTAAGAGGATGCCTGAGAGAAGCAGTCAGTGGCTTTGAAACTTTGATAATTTGAAAGTTAGGGACAAGCACTCATAGACCAAGGACCTTTCTCCTCTCCCAAGTGACTGGACCAATGATGGAATCTCAGCTGGTGATCTCGTTCTCTATCTCTACACCCTCACCTTCCTTTTCTTTCTTTTTCTTTTGTCAATTTGTTAAGTAATGCAAGGCTCACTTTGAATTCTTATATATTCACACAGTTTAGACAGACATAATTGTAAGAGAATAAAAACTTTTAAGGTAATTGCAGTACAGAGATTCTCGTTAAAATTGACGACCGTGTTTGAACCTTGAGTGTCATTTTACCTTAATCTAATGGGTAGATTTGTGAATCTGGTCATTCCTCCCTCTCTTCTCTAGTGGGATGTAACAGACTTTCAAGTTTGTAACATTTTATATGAACTACATTATTAAGTAATTAGCTCCTTTGCAATACTGCAGAACGCATGTTAGGTGAAGTTGTATTGTTGAAAGATATTCTATGTTAAGAGTAGTTTAAGGGCTTGTAAATATCATTACATGTTTTTATTATTATATATTTATTTTACTTCGGCAAATAAAGGCTTAGGTCTCAGCAGGTTTTGCTCTTGATTTTCAGAACTATGTACGTTTCATATGCTGTTAGTACTACTGAGGAAGCACACCTAAAATCTGCAGAAACAACTCATTTAAAAACTATGAGAACATCCTATATGCCAAGTTGCAATTTCATTGTTATTACCTTGGAGAACTTTTCCTCTGTGGAACATTATGGAAAATAGAAGGGAGAAATAGAAGTCTTCAGGAGTCCTAACAGGGGACTTATTCCCATCAGAAGGTTTGTTGATGCTCAAAATGAAAACAATTCCAAAACAAAATGAAGAAACAGCAGCTAGGGCAGAAATAAGACACTAGGTAGGTAGTGTGCACATGAAAACAGCATTCATACTTTTCTGCAAAAAAAATAGTTCATTGGTTACAATTTGTCTGTAACTATGATGCAGATTGACATACCAATAAGTCAATTACTTTTCAGCTTGCAGCCCAAATGTCTTCCAACATAAATGACCAACAATAAATTCAAAATTTATTGGAATAAACTTTTGACATTTAGATATTTCAGCTTGGTTATTAGTTACAGAGATTCTAAATATGCATTGCTATATTAGAGAATCTTTATTTAGTCTTGAAAAGAAAAAAAAAAAGTGAAATTTAATGTTAAATTTTAGGTTTTACATTCTTTCTCTTGTTATGCGTATGACTTTCCCACTGCTACTCCTGGACTGAACTGTAGTGACCTGTTCATCCAAATTAAGTTACCTTCTAGATTTATTTGTGCATATAACAGAATTTATGACTTCTGAAATGAAATACGTAGGCTTAGCTAATTTTCTTAGGGATTACATTTCTAGATTATGAGGGTTCACAAGTAGGAATCAGTCTGGCGTCAGTCAGAGGAGGTGGTGACAAACTTTTTCTTTGAATTATGCCCTTGGAGTACAAGCAATACTTGTTCTTTCCACAGAATCTGACCATACACCTTGTTAGTAGTGATTTTTTTCCTAAAACTTTTCACACTTAAAATTCTCTGATATTTTGCTCACTTCTGTATCTTTTTTTTTTTTTAAAAACTACAGAGATCTTTTTAAAGGATGAATGTAATGTGCCAGTCAAGAATATTATGCCTGAAAACTGATTTTTCAGTTACATTTAGCAAAAGCATATAATATATAGATCTGTTCTCTAAAATGGAACCTTCCATGTCAAGGTGAAACTGTTGACATGATTCTTTATTGTTTGGGAAAAAAAAATAAGAAAAAGAAAAAGTGAATGCAACTTCTGCATAAAATGCTTCTACAAAATATATTTCTCAACAGAACAAAAACAGATAGATCTTTAATCCTATTTGTTGTTTTCAATTTACAAAGCTTTCCGAGGAGACTACAAACTTCACTAGTTAAAGGCACAGGCTGTACTTCATGTGAGCTGATTAAATTCTAGTTTATAGTTACCAATTAGAGAAACCAATTACAGTTCCAAACTGTGTCAACAAAGTTGACCTAATCTGATCCTAGGTAATCTGTTACAGAAACAAATTCTGTTTATATAGAACAAATTGATTTTGAGCTAAAGAATATACAATACATAATGTAAACTGCAGACTGTACTTTTTCTATAAAAATGTCTTAAAGTGTATGATTTAGAATGATATTGCTCATGCCAAATATTTGAATTTGTTATCAATTTCTGTTTTTATTTATTTTTTAATTTTTAAATATCCTTGAGAGTGGCATAACTTTGGATTTCTCAGCAGCTGGTGGCAGTCGCAAAGATCGTAAGTTCAGAAAAACATACAAAAAGTCCACATGCTTATGCTTTGCTTGGACAGCAAGAGACTGTAGTCTCAGACACTGTACTGGGCAAACAAGAAAACAAACAAAAACAAAAAACAGCAACAAGAAGAACAACAATAAACAAAAACAAACAAAAACAAACAAAAACAAAATATCCTAATGCTGGATATAAACTCTAGATAGCAATGCTGTCAGAGTGAGAGAATATGAAATCTATGAAATCAAGTTTGTTGATTTTGAAAAGAGCAGGATGAAACCTCTCACAGGAAAACAGAAAGAAGGCAGTGAATAAAAAATATTGGTGAAACTTTATAGAAGATGTACATTTTTGAAGGTAAAATTATGATAAATCATCTGACCATGAAAGCAGTACAAAAGACTGAGTTAAGAAAGTAGTACTGGTAAGTAAAAAATCTAACCTTCAGCAGCAGTTACTTAGTAAGAAATATCTAGTTGTCAACTGAAAGGTATTATTATTATCTCAGATAGAGAGAGAGATGAAAACTAGTTGGAGAGAACAGTTCTCTAATTATAGCAGATTCTGACTCAAGTTGGAACCTATCTGCTTTACAATAGAATGACTTAAATTATCTCATTTATCTACTAATTATTTGTCAATAGGCATTCCTAAGTAAATAAATATGACATACCAAATAACCACAATTATTTTAAGTTCCTGCAGTTCTAAAAAGAAAGAAGAAAGATCTTGCTAAATGCTTATGTGCATACTTTCATTTTATGTTAATTTATTCAGAAGGTAGATAATGAACAGTACATTATGTTATACTACAACATGGAAAAAATGTACTGCAGAGTAAGGAACAGCAAGGTGAAATCTCAATGCAGCTTTTAAAAGAATTACTTCAGTCTGCAAATTTATATTTTACTGAATATGGATTCAGCCAAGGCAGTGCGTGGCCTGGAAACTGTACAGTGGATAGATAAAGTGCAGTTCCTACATTTATTCCTAGATTCTAGATGTTCTATATTCTGTATATTATATCTATAGCATTTCTGTACTCTCATTGTAATTTCTTCCTTCACCAACTGTTTTTATTATTATTATTATTATTATTATTATTATTATTATTATTATTATTATTATTATTATGAATGTTTGCAGGGCTTTTAAAATATTAAATAAAGATATAAAAATAATAATTCTCAGTCTTTATTTCAGGACTAATGGAGTTCATACAAACAAAAATGGATCTTCTGTTGCCTCATGGTCTAAGAAAGATGGGTGAACTCTAACTTCTTAATTATTCTATTATTAGATAGTTACTTGCATTCAGTATAGCAAAAGTATTTTTCAATTTACAAATAACAGTGTCTTGAATTTGATTTGTAATTCTCTGTGATGGAAAAAATATTAATATTTAAGATTCAAGAAGTCTTCTGACTAATAGCTTGCAGTCTGTGATTGTTTCAAATCCCCACTTCTGAGCTAAGTTGGTACCAGATATGCAACTTATGCAGGCTGCACCAAGGCTACCTCTGCCTATTGTTAAATGTAGCAGTTACCAAGCTGCTTAAGGACTCCATCCCTCCCAGCCATGGATGCTCAGACTTATTAACATATAAATGATTGTCTGGAGTCCATTCTTCACAAGAGTGCACATCTGGCTCTGTTAATAAGTGGGATTCTTCACCTCTTTCCTTTCTTTAAAATGAGACATAAGTGGGTTCTCTGAAACCCTGGAGAGAGCACGAGGCAGCAGAGGGGGATTTTGCTACCTAGCGGTCTTTCACTGGGATCACAGCTAGCAAAGCCTCCATCTCTTTTTACTTAGATTGTTCTTGTGTTATGATATGCTGACATTCTCTGAGAGCTGAAATTAGAATAACTTAAACTCAGTCTGGGCATAACTAAAGTATATATTTGAAAACATGTATCATCTAAAAATTGTGAGCTAATTAGTTTTCCAAGATTTCCTGCATGACAGCAATTCAAACTAGATAATAGAATTTACACTTATATTTGCATGTAAGTATTCTTAAGCACATTCTGTATATGTAAGTGTCCATACCAGTAATTTAAACTGAGTGCACTCTTTGGCACTGACCATGTATGCCCGCAGCATACAGTTTAAATCTACACAGGTAAAACAGACACTGGATTGGTTCTGTACCACCTGGAAGCTACTAAACATTCAAGTCAGGGGCCTGATTGATCTCCATGTCTGAGGGTTCACAAATAAGCAAGCTGTGTCTGCTTGCAGATAAATGCATTCCTTCTTGATAAGATTTTGGGTCAAATTATGAAAATTGGCACAGTTTTTACCTTAGTGTTGGCATAGATAGATCTAAAATGGGTGGTTGAATTGTATTTATAAACGTTCAGAAGATTCAGATACTTTGTAAGTAAATGAAGTAAATTTTATGATTACATTAAAAACCACCTCTCCATGTCTTTTCTGTTGCTTGTAATTCAAAGCAATGATATTTGAAAGCATTTTGTTACAAAGTACAGAATGGATTTATCTAGCTATCCTGTGTTGACAGTGAGATAGCAATAATATATTTGGGGTTTGGTCTCCATAGCAGTGATGATATCAACATGTGTAAATTTAACTGATTGGAATAACATTTCTGTGTTTTTTATGCTTATCTTTTCTTTAGTAGTTGGCTCATGTTATGACACTTGGGTTACTGAAAGTGGATAAAAGAAGAGAGAGTGAAAACACTCTGCAAAACATAACACAGACTGATAAGTTTTGCTGTATTCCCGTATGAAATATTACCTTAAGCATCAGCAACAATCACTTTATGACTACTGATTAAATTAGCTCAGCTCTGAAAGTTCCCGTAAATTAAACAGGGGATTTCAGTATGTGATTGAAGTAATAAAGATACAGAGAAAAGTCAAATGTTCAATTGTAATGTTTTACAGTTATTTACGAAAGAGACTAGTAGGAATTCATAGCAAGAATTACAGTCATCCTGATTTATTTGGCTTACTTTCCTATAGCAATCACTAGACAGCAAACCTCAGTCTTTAGAGTAGGAAGAAGTTAATAGTAACAGCTTGAAAGCATTAAGGATTTTGCACTGTCTACTAGAGAGAATGATGAGCCTGCTTTCTATGTCAACATATGATTGAATTGTATACTGAGCACAAAATGGTTTATTAGCTTTTAATTTATCTGAGAGATGGGTCAGCTACAGGTAAAGATTCGTGTACAGCATCTACAACCTTAAATTTTTGAGTTAAATATTGTCGCGGGTTAAGCAAGATCTACCTGTGCCCGTGACAGGGGGGCAGCTGGCCCAAAGGGCCGCTGGCCCAAAAAGGGAAGGGGAAAAAGGAATGGGAAAAGAAAACAGCGGCAGCGATCTAAGGAGGAAAACTTATTTTACTAACTATGATATTGGAAATGCAAAATAACACAATATAATAAGATCTAATTGAAATTGAGACTAATAAATCAAAAAAGATAGGAGAGAGAGTTCCCGAGACCAAGTCAAACCTGAAAAGTTTGGGATGGCCGGAAAAACGCTGCCTTCCAGGAGCCCACTGACAAGCAGTAAGTGAGCGTTCCCCCCCCCGGAAGGGTCAGATCTCATGACTTCCGTCACGTACAGAGATAGGTACATGGAGCTGGAGTATTAACACTTTAGTTCCAGTGCACTACATGATGTGTTGATGTGGAATACTGAAAACCAAAAAACGTAAAACCATGACATTCCACCCCTTATTCTACATCACTACATCATGCTCTCTCTCTATATATATATACATATATGCAAACAAAATGATTAAAAGTGCATTACACACACACAAGTCTATATACATATACATACAATTACTGTCTGCACTCCCCTAGCATCAAGTTTCCTTGTGGTACACATTGAACATCCCCGTTTCTTTGCATTACCCACCAAGTGCACCCTGGTCCCTGGGCAAAAACAGTACCACGGAGAGGTTTGCCCTTCCCAGAAGCTGGAAGAACCCAAACCGTTTTACCCAACATGTTTTTTACATGTACAACAGGGACTTTATCTCCCTCTACAGTGTGTAGGGAGCTGGATTGGGAAGGACCGTCACGATTGATAGATCCTCTGGTATTGACTAACCAAGTGGCTTCCGCCAAATGCTTCTCCCAGTGCTTAAATGTTCCACCACCCATTGCTTTCAGCATAGTTTTTAATAATCCATTCCACCGTTCAATTTTACCAGAGGCTGGTGCATGGTAGGGAATATGGTAAATCCAGTCAATGCCATGATCTTTGGCCCAAGTATTCACAAGAGAATTCTTGAAATGAGTCCCGTTATCTGACTCAATTCTTTCTGGGGTGCCATGTCGCCACAGGACTTGTTTCTCAAGACCCAGTATGGTGTTTCGGGCGGTAGCATGGGGTACTGCATATGTTTCAAGCCACCCGGTTGTTGCCTCCACCATGGTAAGCACATAACACTTACCACTGCGAGATCGTGGCAAGGTGATATAATCAACCTGCCATGCCTCCCCATATTTGTACTTTTGCCATCGCCCTTCCTCCCAGAGTGGTTTCATCCTCTTGGCTTGTTTAATTATGGCACACGTTTCACAGTCATGAATAACCTGTGCAATAGCACCCATAGTTAAGTCCACCCCTCGGTCTCTAGCCCACTTATATGTTGCATCTCTCCCTTGATGGCCCGAGGTCTCGTGGGCCCACCGAGCTAGAAATAATTCACCCTTGTTCTGCCAGTCCAGGTCTATTTGAGCCACCTCAATTTTGGCAGCTCGGTCCACCTGATGGTTATTCTGCTGTTCTTCAGTAGCCCGATTCTTGGGTACATGAGCATCTACATGGCGTACTTTCACGACCAAATTCTTTATCCGGGTAGCAATATCTTTCCACAGTTCAGCAGCCCAAATAGGTTTACCCCTTCTTTGCCAGTTATTTTGTTCCCACTGCTGTAACCACCCCCACAGAGCATTTGCCACCATCCACGAGTCAGTGTAAAGATAAAGTATTGGCCACCTCTCCCGTTCAGCAACATCTAAAGCCAGTTGGACAGCCTTTACCTCTGCAAATTGGCTTGATTCTCCTTTGCCTTCAGTGGCCTCTGCAACTTGCCGTGTGGGGCTCCACACAGCAGATTTCCATCTGCGATGCTTTCCCACAACACGACACGATCCATCTGTAAACAGGGCATATTTTTTTTCATTTTCTGGTAATTCATTGTATGGTGGGGCCTCTTTAGCTCGTGATACTTCTTCTCCTGGTGATGTTCCAAACTTTTTACCTTCAGGCCAGTCCATGATGACCTCTAGGATTCCTGGACGGCTGAGATTCCCCATCCGTGCTCGTTGTGTAATCAACGCAATCCACTTACTCCAAGTGGCATCAGTTGCATGATGAGTGGAGGGAACCTTTTCTTTGAACATCCAGTTCAGCACTGGCAGTCGAGGTGCCAGAAGGAGCTGTGTTTCAGTACCGACTACTTCAGAAGCAGCCCGAAGCCCCTCATATGCAGCTAAGATCTCCTTTTCAGTTGGAGTGTAGCCCTCTTCTGACCCCTTATATGCTCTACTCCAAAATCCCAGGGGTCGGCCTCGGGTTTCTCCTGAGGCTCTCTGCCACAAACTCCACGTGGGACCTTTCTCTCCAGCAGCAGTGTAGAGGATGTTCTTTATACCCTGTCCTGTCCGTACTGGCCCCAAGGCCACGGCACGGGCTATCTCCTGTTTAATCTGTTCAAAAGCCTGCTGCTGCTCGGGGCCCCATGTAAATTCATTCTTCATTCGCGTCACATGATAAAGGGGGCTTACAATGAAGCTATAGTTTGGAACATGCATTCTCCAAAAGCCCACTGCACCCAGAAAAGATTGTGTCTCTCTCTTATTAGTGGGTGGAGACATAGCAGTGATTTTGTTGATCACATCTGTCGGGATGTGACGACGGCCATCTTGCCACTTTATACCTAGGAACTGAATCTCCTGAGCGGGTCCTTTCACTTTGCTTCGCTTAATAGCAAAACCAGCACGCAGAAGAATCTGGATTATTAGCTCTCCCTTTGTGAAGACTTCTTCCGCTGAATCGCCCCACACAACGATATCATCAATGTATTGCAGGTGCTCAGGAGCACTGCCCTGTTCCAATACAGTTTGGATTAACCCATGGCAAATGGTTGGGCTGTGTTTCCACCCCTGGGGCAAACGGTTCCAAGTATACTGAACGCCCCTCCAGGTGAAAGCAAACTGTGGCCTACATTCTTTGGCCAAAGGAATGGAGAAAAAAGCATTAGCAATGTCAATGGTGGCATACCATTTGGCTGCTTTTGACTCCAGTTCATACTGGAGTTCTAACATGTCCGGCACAGCAGCACTCAGTGGGGGTGTGACTTCATTCAGGCCACGGTAGTCCACTGTCAACCTCCATTCTCCACTGGCTTTACGCACTGGCCATATGGGGCTGTTAAAAGGTGAGTGAGTTTTGCTGATCACTCCCTGACTCTCTAGTTGACGAATCAACTTATGAATGGGGAGCAAGGAATCCCTGTTGGTGCGATACTGCCATCTGTGCACTGTTTTTGTAGCAATTGGTACCTGTTGCTCTTTCACTCGTAGCAACCCCACAACAGACGGATCTTCTGACAGGCCAGGCAAAACAGACAGCTGCTTAATGTTGTCTGCGTCTACAGCAGCTATTCCAAAGGCCCATCGATACCCTTTAGGATCCTTGAAATGTCCCCTTCTGAGATAATCAATACCTAGTATACATGGAGCCCCTGGGCCAGTCACAATGGGGTGTTTTTGCCAGTCTTTACCAGTGAGGCTTATTTCGGCCTCCAACACAGTCAATTCTTGGGAGCCCCCAGTCACTCCAGAAATATGGATTGATTCTGTGCCCTCATGACTTGAAGGCATCAGAGTACACTGTGCACCAGTATCCACCAGTGCCTTATATTTCAGTGGTTCTGATGTGCCAAGCCATCGAATCCACACAGTCCAATAAACTCTATTATCCCTTTCCCTCCCCTGACTGAGGGCAGGGCCCCTCTATTCATTACCTGTTATAACCGGAGCAACTGCACTGGCGGTTGATCTGCTTTGTAATTCTCTTACTCGTGCTCGCAGTAGAGGAGTAGGTTGTTCATGCCACTTCCTCATGTCTTCTCCATGGTCACGTAAGTAACGCCACAAGGCAATTCGTGATGTAGGATTCCTTACTGGAGCCGGAAAGCGTTTGCCTTTAACAGCTGAGATTCTTGATGGTGCACGTGAGGAAAAGGGTTCCTCATCCTTAATTAATTGGATTCGCATCAATTTGATCAGCTCCTTCATTAGACTCTTCTGATCATCCTGATCTTCATCAAGCGTTTCTGATACTACTACAGGTTTGTCACGATTAATCAGTGAAGACACTTGCTCTTGCATTTTATTCAGTGAAGATGCTTGCATTTTATTCAGTGAAGACACTTGCTCTTGCATTTTATTCAGTGAAGATGCTTGCATTTTATTCAGTGAAGACACTTGCTCTTGCATTTTATTCACTTGGTCCGTTAGTTGAGAGATGGCAGAAATGGAAGCACGAGTTACGGGTAGTTGCTGTTCATAGCTTTGGAGCTTAAGAATCAATTCAAAAACTAAGGGCATTCTCTGCTGATCCTCGTGCAGACATTAATGCAACAGAATATCTGTCTGGTGCTGTACTTATGAGTTTCTGCCATATATCAGACGTCGTCCTCACTTTTTCAGGGTCATGGTCTTGGTGTGGGTCGTCAGGAACAAAGTTGGGGTCATACAGCATTTCCACCACAGCCATTTCCCTCAGATACTGGATACCCTTTTCAACTGTATCCCATCTTCTCGTCGCAGGCTTCAAGCCGTCTTTGAAGGGATACCTTTCCTTCGCGGCTATTAACATTCTTTCCCAGAGGGTGGCAGCCCCATCCAAACATCGACTAATTCCTCTGTCAACAGCTGGATCTCTGGCAATGGCTCCGAGTTGGCGAGCTTCATTACCATCTAGAGACAAGCTATTGGCCCCGGCGTCCCAACAGCGAACCAACCAGGAAACGAGAGTTTCACTCGGGTGCCGTGTAAACTCCTTTCTTGAGCCTTGGATTTTGGTCATCTTCAGAGGCCGACGAGTAGTAATAGAGATTTCCTCTTCATCACTCTCCTCTTCATGTCTCTTAGTTTTTCCCTTTGCCTTTCTCGGTGGTGGTTCTGAGGAGGGCCCCTCACCAGGATCTTCCTCCACTTCCTCCTCTTCTTCTTTTTTCCGTTCTAGACGCGTGGACACTCGTTTCCATTTCTTGCCTTCCACCGGAGCAACTGTTATTGTTACTGGTATCTCCTGTAACTGATCAGATTTGACTTGGGAATTCTCCCCTTTGGCCTGAACCTCAGCTCGGAAACTCTCTCTCTCCAGAACAGTATTATATAGGGCGCGGTAAGCACAAGCCAAACCCCAAATAAGTTGTGCCTCCTTAGATTTATGTAAGCCGCACTGTCCCTGACTCAAATACTGGCTTAGTTTCTCGGGATCCCATAGGTGTTCAAGAGTGAAATCCCATGACATTGCGGGTCCCCACGCTTCTAAGATTTTTCCTAAACCTCCCCATATCCCCTGCCAGTCAGCATTCTCTGGTTTTGGAGGAGACTCCTTCTGCTTACTACGCCTATAGTAGACCACAGCCAGGTAAACTGATATGAGCAGGGCCACACTCATCAACATGAGCAGAGTTACGCACACATATATGAGCGTTGACTGACTATCCGAAGAATGTCTGACAAACTGATAGGAAAATCTGGGAGTTGGTCCGAACATCGTGTAGTTTGTAAAATTGGCCATTCCATCTGGGAAGTAAATGTCAAAATTCATATCATGCCACGTTCCATATAGGTACCAATATAGGTACAATACAGGTGTCTCTATCCATGCCCTTACCCAGTTATATACGGACACCATTGTCCAACCAAAAGATATGACATTGATGAGTGGCCAGAAGGTAGTGAGTAACATTATAGCTTTGAATACCTTACGCAGCGCCCCCACAAGAAAGAATGGGTTCATTGCTAGTGTCTGCTAAAAAGGGGTTAATTAATTGAAACTACCAAGAAGAAGGGAATAAAAAACAAGAGGCACTACCCAGACCAAGCAGTGCTCAAAGTTTTACAAATATCCCAGAATACTGGCAGTACGCCTGGTCTTTCAAGGTCAAGTTTTCCAGCACAAAAACCTGAACTACTGATAATGCTCCTAACAAAGCTCTCTGAG
>JAPSGF010000068.1:4299577-4315507 GCA_035772895.1 Perdix hodgsoniae
CACCTTCCCCAGAAAGAGAATAAAGAGAATACTTAACTGATTATACAAAGTTACCATGAACCTACTGGTAATACTATGGCTGATACAATCCAGGATGTCCAGGATGACCTTCTGTCCTGATTCATGCATAATTTGTCCATTGGGATCCCAAGTTCTTTTTCAAAAAGTTCCTGTCTGTCCAGACACATTTCTGTTCTACCATATGGATTATTCCACTCCAAGATTGTTTTTCTGCCCTGGACATGTTGGGATTCCTGTCAGACCATTTCCTCCGCTTATCAGGGTCCATCTAAATAGGAACGCTATCCACTAGTATGTTTGCCCAGTCTTGTCATCATATGCAGACTTCACGAGAATACATTCTCTCTTAATACCCTTATCTTTAACAAAAATAAATAATAATGTCACCAGTAGTGACCCTATCAGGAGTAGAATTGGTAATGGGCTAGACTTTATTGCACTGATGTGCCATGTGCTACTAATGTACAACTCCAAACTAGTTTGGTTTTAAGAATGGCTTTAGGGATGCTATTTCATGATGCTTGAGTATCATTTACATACATAGTTAACTTTAGTAAGACCCTGTATAATTATTTATACATTTCTCATTATGGGAAATAAGTATATATTAGAAATTTCCAGATGTATTAGAGCTATGCAGTGTTGTACAGATATTCACATCTATTAATGAGTAGCAAGATTCAAAGGCAGAGGGCCAAAAGATGTGTTCAGTTCTTCATGAACATGTACCATCGTGGTCTTAATTGCCATTTAGATGAATGAAGTCATGGCAGGTTCCTCTTCTTCCACTGTGAGGTTGCTCAGAATCTTGATGACAACATGGGCATTCTGCCAGCAGTGACACCTTAGTTATGTACAAGTATATTGAGATCACATATATGTTATTTGCACAGTGAGGGCTGCAGCAGGAAGTAAAAATATTCCCTGCTGTCTGTGTGCATTTGTAAGGTCTAGAAAATGTTGTCATCTGAACACCTCGGCACTGCTTGAATAACACAAACTGTTGTAGGAACCATTAGAGAAATCCCTCAAGGATGACATGATATACACATCACCATGGCTTTTCTTTTTCTGAATCTTTCTTGTCATTACTCCAGAGAAAGAGATGGAAATGGATCCCCTGATATTTGAGTGGTGTCAGATGGCAATACATAGAGCAACATTATCAGCATACAGTGAGGATGAACTCACTACTCAAGCAATCTCAGAATTACAACATGGCTTCATACTTGTAGTGAGTATTCAGGCTATTGAAAAGATACAGAAAATTATACCAAAAAAAAAAAAAAAATAATGGGGGAGTGGGGTTCTAAATATAACTTTGTCTCCTTTTGATGAACATGTAGCTCCCTTTTTCTTGATGAGTTATCTGCCTGTGCAATGAAGTGACTACCCTTATATCCAGGAAAAATGTATTTTTTAGCTGAGCTTTGTGAATCAGTGTTGTGAATGGAAAAGAGAAGTAGAAAAATGAATAACATGAAATTGACAACAATTTAAATGTGACCATATTTAAATGGATTTCCAGGTTGGAATTCTATTTCTCCTCCCCCTTCTCCTTCTCTCCCCTTGCCTCCCCTCCCCTGTACTGCTATTGTTGATCAGTGTTAATACAGGGTGGAAACTAAAGTGAAAACAGTTCTTCCATTGTTGCACACCAAACAAAAGAAGTCAGTATTTACAGTTCATTAAACGTTGATATAGGTGATATTTTCACAATTTATGTCAATTTTGCTACTACTGACAGAGAGAGAAAATAAAACGTACCATAGAAGGAAGCATTTCCTTCGTCATGAGTTTTCACACAGCTTGTTTTCTTGATAATAAAGATATATAGAAAAGCTAGAACAATTGTAGGTTAAAGATACAAAAATTAAGTTGGTAACAGTACTGATACATGCATATTTTAAAAGGTAAATTTATGTATGCCAGTAGACAACCATTTACATATATATTTTAAATATGTTGCAAATTTATTAAAATAGTAATTTATGTACTTTATAAAAGTCATATATTTGTAGGTTTAGAAAAGTATTGTGTATCCTCTTCACTTTACTAAATAAATTGTGAAACAAATATGGGAAATTTTTAGTATATTTTGTACACAGCTGGCATGGTATAAGTAGCAGAACTGTGAAAGCCCAGACGAGCTCTTAGCTTTTCTTATTATTAACACTGCTAAATGACCATATTTAGGACATGAGACTGCAGTCACCAGCCTACCTATGCATTTCGTTTTCCAAAATATTTACAACAAAGAGGTAGCTGCAGGAATTGTTGAGTTATGAGAATCAGCACTTGAATTGCTATAAATCTGTTCTACTCTAGCTCAGGGATTTGGTATGGACTTTGTTAGAAACTTTGAAACATGTAGACTTGTCTTGGAAACAATAGCTGGCAGTTGTCTTTTGCACTCCACAACCTTCAAGTAACAATGTTCTTAAGGGAGGTGGGAAGTGTTTGTCAAAATTGGTTCAGTCATGAGAAATAATTCTGGATGAGTGCAGCAACCACAGTTCTGTTACATGAAGGGAAGGATAAAAGGAGGAAGAGATTACTGCTTTTTGGAGGAAAGGAAGACAAAAATGAAGGCAATGTAGGAAGACAGGGAGACAAAACATATAGGATGCAGAAAGAAAGGAAAGAGATAGATTCTGGTTGTAAGTTGTAGATCCTGGGGGAAAAAAATGTAGAACAGAATTCTTGGAATTTCCATTTTTAATGCATTAGGACTTTATTACATATTAGTAACAGTCTTCAGTTAAGAGACTTCAAGTTTATGGTGATTCTTTCATTCCACAAATATCCCATAATGAACAAAAAGGTATCACTACACCTAAGTACAATAATGTTTGAGAGCTTCTGCATTAATTTCAGAACTTACTTTTAGAATCTGAAATGTATTCATGCCACTAATATAGATACATAAATTAATCACCTCTCTCAAATATCTAAAAATATCTACAAATATCTTTGTTTTCTAAGCTTCTGTTGTAATCAGTGAAGAGTGAATCTTCTAAATTCTGCCAGCAACTAATTTAGTCTGTTACTACTTTTGGAGTTTGCATATTTTAAGCATTGCTATGCATTTCTCTTTGTGGCACAAATTTCAAAAATACTTACACAGCTTAAGTTCAGTAGGAAACCTACAGGCAAGGAGTGTTGCTCTAATTCCAGTAACAGCTAGTATCTCTCAGGATTTAGCATCCAGAATGGAAAAACTTTCCAACATTTTGGGACACAGCTTTACCTGGTAAAAATGGTTTACAGCCAACTGTGAAGTGAATGAGAATAATGAGTGCATGCTTGGCATTACTGGCGTAATTGCTGGTGTAATTTTTTTACATTCATTTGAATTCATTCAATGAAGAATGTGATGGCAAGAGGGCAAGAGGAACATTGAAACATGATGTGACAAGTCTAACTTTGAAGAAGAGGAGAAAACAGTTTCTTTCATATCACTTCATCAGTAACGTTACCGTAAAATTAATTTTTAATCTGCATTATTGCATAGCCCACTGTAATATATCTGACTTGTTTTAGAAAACTAATACATACTAAAGCCCAAGAGTCTTAGAAGCACTTTTCTTAAAAGCAAAATATATTTGTGTTATAACAAACACTAACATTTGAAGACACAATTCTCAAATTATTCCAAAATTCAGTTCAAATTGAGATATCCTCTAGATTATTTTTACAAAAAACATGGAGTTAATTACTCCTAAAATAACAAAACAAAACAATTTTGTTAGAATTATAATAAAGAAAAATAAGTTGCAAAACTCCCTTTTAAAAATAAGAAAAAAAAACCAAACATGCTACAGAATACAATATAGTGATAGCAATATCAATTCTGGTTGCACCTCAATCATGTCTATGTGGCACAGCATAGAGTCACAAATGTGTTATATGATTTAGGTCATATGACTTTTATGATTTATAATAATACTATATCCCTGTTAGCATGATTAATCAAAACAAACAGAATAATCCTTGTATTTAACTATCCAGCTGTTTGCTACAGCTTTGAATCAGTCAGGACTAGTTAAGTAAATCTGCACTTCCTTCAGTTGCACAGTATGGGCATAACCTGTGACTCTCTGCTATTATGGTATAATATTATTCCCAAGCCACTATCTAATTACCTTTCACACAGACGATTTATTTGTTCTCAGCAGAGGGTAATGCAGTGTAAGAATTGGTCAGGAATTCTGCAGTGCTGTAGTTTTTCTCAGTAAGAAATAACTATTTGTTCAAAAATACTATGTATTATTTTGGAGGAAATCTCTTTAAATATTTTTTCTTCAGCTAAATCATTTAAAAAGAAATTGAAAGTTCTCAAAATATAATTCTTGAAATTATTAAATGGATGTTTGTTATTTCTTACTTATATATAGTGCATATCTGTTAATTTTCCCATTGCTTCAGCTCACCAACTGAAATCTAAATTTTTGGATGATAATTGTTTTCTTTCTTAATGCCCTTTCAAGACAAACAACAGATGTAAATAGGCAGATCTTTGAGGTGTTTTGACATTGCATAATGTCTTAGATCAGGTTTTTGTTTTGTTTTGTTTTGTTTTGTTTTAATGCAATATCTAAATGAATTATTCAGTGTTTCACACATAAAGGGCTGTGTTTTTTGTTTTGCTTAGTTTTTCTTAAAGCAAAACAGCAAGTGATAAAGCTGGAAATTATTCAGAAAAACTGATATTTGGATTCACTTTTTTTCCCAGCATTGATATGGAAGAGTTGAATGACCAAGTCTGATCTCCCTGTCTTGGCCAAAAGAAACAATTAAATATTCCCAGATGGACATGTATTTCAAGTTAAAATAGGCAACCAAGAATCAACCTTTGGAGATGCTGAGAATTGCACACATTAACTGATTAATCAGAAGATGTCTTTTCAACCTGGAACCAGTGTGAGATGTTGAGTATCCATGCACAGTGTTGGGGTGTATGGGGACAAATTAACAGTTCCAGATGGACTCAGATGGATCTGAGGGCCTAGTGCAATTGGCATAATGCTAGAAATCCATGAATGAGCAATACAATTGATCTCTACTATGTATTTCAGTATGGACTGTAAAGCTCTCTGTATTATCTAATGTATTATTTAGGAACAAAACTCAGATGGCTAGGTAAAAGTGTTAAGTGTCATCTCAGATGTTCTGGAGTAAATAAGACTATATAGATCCATTCAGCTAATGTAGGCATCAAATCAGGGTGAGACTCTAGAGATATCCTTAATTTGTAATATAATTTATATTAAATACTAGATATCAGACATATATTTCAACATTTTCAGTTTATTGACTTCATTTTAATCTGTCCGTAATGATATTTCAGCATAGAACTAACATACTTTCTGCTGTTAAATACTTCTTTTGTTGTAAAATTGTACTCTTTCTGCAAGACCTGGCCTAGCACAAGAAAAAAAGTATTCATTCTGGTGAAGAATTTTATCAGAAAATCTGAATTACTTTCCTTAAACCCAGTATGAATATGGAAAAGTGTGGGGCCAAACTACATGAAATATAAAAATCTGTCCCTTACACAGGCCAATGGAGGATTTTGGAAGTTGTAAAGCTTCCAAAGAGTATCAATGGTTATTGCTAAAGTTCTCTGAATGTTTTCATCTGTTTTGCTATGAAGCTACACATGGCTGTAAATTTGAATGATAGAGGACCTAGAGGCTTCTGAATATTTTATTCACCTAAGTACACTGATTCAATTTATATGGAATAATTTAATTACAAGCATCACTAACATTTCAGTTACTTTGTGTTCTCATGTGCTGAGTTCTATTCTGTTCTGACTAAACAAATGGGAATATAATGTAGAATAACAAAATAACCACTGAGGATGGAATGTAATGCTTCTAGAAATTGTCAGGAATAATTATCCACACGAGTTTTGAGAAACTTCATTTCTTCTGGCACTCCTCTATTTGCAAAAGCTGGTGATCACACCTGTGTAAGCTTGAACATATCATCTTTGACATTTTCTTCAGCCTTCATGTGACAGATATTGTATTATTGTATGGTCTAACTAGTTCCATGATAACTTAAAACACTACAGAATGAATGGTATATGTCATTACTAATAACTCTTCAAGTTTACAAGGTAAATACTAATTTCACTTATTTAACTGAATTAAAAAAAAAAAAAAGCATACCCATTTTTTTCTTCACATCTTTTTGTAATCTTCTTGTGTTTCTTCTCATTAGAAGAATAACAATAGATTATTAAAAAAAAAATCTTAGTACTTTATAAGGTGAATGAGAACTTTATTATACTTTTATTTTTTGTTCTGTGTTTGGTTTACTTGCTTCTTTAATGCAGAAGGTTTCTATTCTTACTCTTTTGCACATTACTGTAATGTAATGTATGTTCACTGCTACTACTGCAAAGAAGACTTCAGAGATCTTAATTTTATAATTTCTTTTTGCATGCACTGTGGGTGCCCAAGTGTTGCCAGCAGGGTGGTGAGGGCTGTAGTGCTCCTTTGTGATGTGAGAACTGCAACTCATAGAGAGGCCCTGGACTGGAACAGTTACTTATTCTGTACCCATTCCCTATCCTCCTGCACTACTCGGAGGAGAGGGTAGTGAGGTTTGGAATGAGCTCTGAAGTAAAGCCTGGGAAATGGGAAGGGGGAGACACATTGTTTTAATCTTTCTTTCTCTTTGTCACCATCCTACTCTATTTTTAATTGGAAAGAAGCTAGATTACTTTTCCCCAGTCAGATCTGTTTCTGTAATGAAGGTAATTGGTGAGCAGTCTCTTTGTCCTTATTTTGACTCATCCAATTTTTCATCCAATTTTTTTCCCTGTCCTGGTGAGTTAAAGTGAGAGTGAAGCTGCATGGGAATTTTGCCATTAACCAAGGTCAAACCCCTGCATTTATACACATGATGACAAATAACACATACAGTAAGTTCTGAATTTTGCTCTTTATCATTTACTGAGAGATAATATGGTAAATGGAAGGGTGATGGTATCTGCTGCATTCCAGTAACCATTGTTAATGTCTTTCGTGCAAAAGCATTACAAGTATTTGTCTATTTATTGCATTATTATTTTTTGATTGGTTGGTTCCTGAACAGAATAGATTGTTTAACAGTTTCATAAACTGAGTTCTCAGAAATAAAGACTTGGGAAACTCTACCCTGACAGCAAGCCAACCAACCAGGATAGCCCATGAGAGCAGAAAGTGTGTGCTAAACTTCTATATTACAATATTAATCATTTAGTCCTAATCAAATCCTGGATGCAAACAATAGACTCTGGTCCTGTTCGCTTTACTGATACTTAGTGTGGTTCTATTTGTTAACCCCTAGAGATCACAATAAGAACAGAAAACATATCAGCAAATATCTTGAGACATCCCTGCTTTGGTGACATACCCTTAGAGAGTTAATTTCATCCAGGAAAATGTAAGAATAACAATAAAAGAATAATAAAATCTGAAACAAAAGGAATTTTCCTATTTTAGATCAGATTTTAAACATAAATTACATGTTTAAACCAAACATCCAGAATGCTTGTATTAAGTTTTTATCTCGAGCAGTAAATTTCAATCAAATAATACTTTTATATGAGCTGAAAGACGTATTTTCTTTGCCAAAATAGTATGTGACCCTACATAAAACTCCAGCATCAAAACTTCCAAAACGTTCATGATCAACTCACCTGTAATCTGCTTTTTTGATATGGCAGTACCAATCAGTTACCACCTCACTTTCCTCAGTCCTTGTTCTATTGACATCAACATGGAACAGCACTTGGTTACAACCAGAAAGACAGCTAAAGTCTAGGAAAATAAAATTCCATTTAAAAAGGATGAAAGATTGGGAATACATATGGAGTAGCTTTCAATCTCTTCCAAGCTGGAATTTTTATGAATTAAGCCAAAGTAAACACTAAAATGAAAGAGAAGCTGTTCAAAATTTGAGCTCACATTTTCATATTTTGTCAGGAAAATAGGAGTTTTGCTTCGCTGAAGAGTTCATAGTTAGGATCTCTCACATACTTTTTATAGATGTTTGTATATTAAAGCTCAATAGAGTCTACCTTAAAACCGAGAAATCTTCAAACCATATTCCATAAACCCAACTTTTTAATTCTTAATCTCGGAATTCCTAGTTCTAGCCTGTACCTACTAGGGTTTCTCAGACTGAAGATCAGAGTTTCTTTGGGATGAATTATAAAAGCTCTATTGTTGTTGAGCATAAATTAATTACTGACTATAGTACAACCCAGTTAGCTGTACAGTCTGGCTTCGTCTCTAACCGTATCCAAATATGACTAGACTGTCTGAAACAGAGTCTTGCCTCCCAACTCTGGAGGTGAGAGGCTGGAGAAAGGAAGACTTCCCCTTGGTTGAAGAGGATTTAGTTAGAAATCACCTAGGCAAACTCAACATACACAGAACCATGGGCCTCAACAGGATGCATACACGTGTGCTGATGGAACTGGCAGGAATTACCACAGAACCACTCTATCATCTTTGAAAGATTATGGAGAACAGGATCTAAAAGATTTCTTTTGCTCACTTCATCATTCACTTCTCATTCATCTGAGACACCCTCTTGTTTCTTAACTTTTATTAAATATTTTGATTAATCAGCCTGTATTTCATCTCATTTGAAGAAAATTCTTATAAAACATAACTTCTTATTTTCAAATCAATATCCTAAAACATAAAATTCTTCCCGAACCTTTCTCCATCTCTGCCTCCTTCTAGTTTTTTGAAATATAACTTACACCTCAACAAATAAAAGACAGATGTGTGTTTGTATTTTGATCTTATAGCTATCTTTTCCTGAATACCTCATTTGTGTATTTCCATTCGTATTTTTCTGTATTATTTCCCTTGTATCTATGAATTGGTTTTGGTTGCTTGTATCTCTAATCCTTAAGCAGCTCATTAAAGATCTCCTACAAGTGTTCTGTAATTGCATACATTGTAAGACAAAATATTTCCTATTGAAATGTATATACATATTCAGTATTAGCACTTTTCTGTATACGCTGATTCCTTAACTGCTTCCAACAGAATTATTGCTATCATGAGGTAGTTTTTTAACAAAACTACTTTCTTTTTGTTCTGTGTATTATAACAAATTGTGCAGAATAAAAACAGTACTTCTTTACTGGAGGAAATACTTTGAATCTGAAGAGCTTTTATCTTTTTTGTTTGTTTGTTTGTTTGCTTTTACAGTTTTAAGCAGTTCATCTTATTTTACATTTCTATCAGAATCTGTGTCAAGTTTCAGTATGTCTCTGATCCAGTTTAGATGAACGGAGGAAACAGTGCAGGACAGGCTACCAGAAGAGGTCAGGGACTCTTGCAGATCATCAGAAGCCACCTAGACATGGTCCTGGGGAACCTGCTCTAGATGTCCCTGCTCAACGGGAAGCTTGCAACAGGTGGCCTCCAAAAGTCCCTTTAAATCTCAGTCTTTCAGTGATTATGTGAACAGAATGTTAAAGATGTTAAACCTATATGCAGATATTGTATCTTTGTTTCCTAGTACTGCAGTTATCTCAATAAATAATGAAAATGCACTTTAGAAACGTAGCACGTACTTCTCCTTCTTCACAGTACACCACATATTTTTACCTCCTTATTTTCACTGTGAGAAAACAAGGAAAATTCATTTTACATCTACTTTTCTACAGAGAATACGAATTAAGATAATTAATTTAAACAAATGCTTTATGTATTCCCAGATTTTTTAATGTCAGATACACTGTGATGGTAAATTTTCTTATAGAACAGTCTGAATTACAAGGATCAAATTTTGAGATAAATTAGATTAGATCAATTAAATCTTGTATCACTGCTGAGTCTTAATTTTTAATCTAAGAGGGCTCAGAGCCTTTATACATGTTTCAGATTTTTATGTCTCATAGCTGGATATCTAAACACTATATAAACCTGAAAAAGAGGGGAAATTTCAAGAGTATCACTTAAGTCTTTTTATATGCTATAAAGATAAGTTACATTCAAACATCCAATAGAAGATCAATAATGCTTTCCTAGGGAACAGAAGATGTATAAGTATCTAAATCTCTTTATTTATATATATGTACAGTTATATAATTCAAATATCTTTATTTCTTGTTAAATAGAAGCTAAATCCTAAGAAAATAGATAATTTCCCTTAAGATCCATTAAGAAAGCCTAAGTATGTTTGCTTCTCCTATGTTTTGTCCCTAAAGAAGTAAACTTTAAATTAGATGAAATATAAAATGGATCTCAATAAAGATTTTTCTCAAGCACCTAGTATAGCTTGAAGGATTTTCAAGTCATTAGGCCATGTAGTTTTATTCATCTTCCAACTGACAAAGGGTCTATATTAAGAGGAATACAAAAGGAGTTATAGGTAAAAAATTGAGACTTCAACACAGGTATAAAAGTAACTGGAGTTATTTTAGCTTCATTAACTATCAGACCACATCCTTTTAAAATAAATTGTAGAGTTGATCGAAATGACTGCATCATCATGAATCAGTATGAGCTGAGTTCATATTCCCCTATTTCCATGTTAATGTGGTCCTTAGCTTTTATAATATATGAAACCTGTTCCCATTTCTTCTGGGAAAGAAAAAAGTGAATGAAATATAAGATTATTTATAAAACTGTAATTTTAATTATTTTGTCAACACAGTGACAAAATATAACTGCGTCCCATTCTCAGTCTCAATGTTATGAGTCACTAATATCTATGTGGCAGTTCTTCACAATTATTCTGTACAATATAAAGAAACAGTCTTTTCTTTCTTGTTTCTAAAATTTTTCAGTTCAAGGTGAAACCCCAGAGATGAGAAAATCTGAAAGAAATAAATATGTATTTTTAGTGGGTTCTTGAGTTGTATTTCAGTATTTTTATGGTAGTAGACATTGCATTACGTAGGCTTTTCTTTCTTTTTGATTTCATATTTTTCTTAACTGAAAGAAATGATTACCAGTGAAAGCTTTAGAGGCTTGGAGATTGCATTTATTAAAGGAGCAGGAGGTTCTGACTTTAGTGGAGCTTACTCTTTTGTTTTAAAATGTCACCTGCTGTTTTTAAGTTACAGTTTCACATTGTGTGCTCTCTGGTCAAACAAATTGAAAGTACTACAGGTTGCCATAGAAACATCATCGGGGCAAGTCAGTGATATTGTTAAAAGCAAGCAATGGCTGCAAAATCAGCCACAGCTTGAATCACAGAAACAGATGAAATGCTGAAGCGTCTATTCACTTTAGAAAGGCCAAGTGTTTAAGGATTAGTGAGTGAGCTGCTCATCAGAGATTGATACTGTGGCAAATAGGTCCCTTCAGACTCTTCCAAAGCTTCCAAGTACAGGACAAAATTTATTTGTAAAGTACACAAAGGTCTAGACTGAAAAGAAAGAAATGCATTCCAAGTTATTGACTCTTCATGGTGGAGCCAGTTAATCAACAAGGAAAAAGAGAGAAAACATCTGCCAAAGTCATGGCTGAGAAAACTTAAAAATGAGCAGAAAAAGAGAGAAAAGGAATTGTCTTACTGATTGAACTGAATAGGGAAACAAAAATTAATACACTTACAGAGTATGGTCAGATGAGGACATGAAGCAAGACTGCTAATCAAATATTTAATACCATTTCTGTTTCAGAAAAAAAAAATGGTGCAAATAATGGAGAAATCTTCATGTAGGATATGAATATATCGTTATAAGAAGTAAAGCATTAATCATGTAAAACAAACCTTGTACAGAAAAGCAGCTGAAGGAAAAGGGAAAGGGAAGAAAGAAGAATAAAGGAGATGAGATAGGTGAAAGAGGAAAAGAATATATATATTTTTTATTGTTAGTTATCTTCAAAACAAAGGATCATTAGAATTATTAACTATTTCTCAGTTTCTTTTTTAGGTACGAAATAAACTGCTTTCATTGTAACCTGTGCTAGTATCATAGAATCATAGAATGGCCTGGGTTGAAAAGGAACAAGCCATTAATTACTTAAAGACAGAAGAAGGATCAGCACAGTACACAAAGTCTGTTTGGTATATCATTTCTAATGATTATCAAAATTAGCTTTAAAAATATTCATGTATTTTTTATTTGACTAAACACGTGGGTGCTTGGATCTTGGAATATTGCTGAGAGCTGCATGTAACTTTGTCTATAGGTCACTATATAACTTTTAGAGTTTCTTCCATGTTAGTAACTAAGTAAATCATTTCTTAAATGTAGACTTGCTACTTGGAGGCTATCTCCCAACAATTACTCGGTGATGTCAGAATCCGTACAGATTGATCAGGTTCTCTATTTTCTAAGCAGTGTACACAGATCGTGGTAGTCTGACATTTTCACTTGTCTTTCTTTTTAGCTTCAATGTGCCCAGTGTCCACACTGGTAGCTGATACTCTTTGGATAAAATGTTGTGATTCCTTGTGACATAAAATTGTTTTCTGTTACTCTACAGTTTACTCTTATATAAAAGGAAGTAATCTCTATTGTAGTTGAAGGATAACACTGACTAGATGACTACACGGATTCTATCTATCTATCTACCTATCTATCTATCTATCTATCTATCTATCTATCTATCTATCTATCTATCTGTCTATCTATATTTTCCTCAATTATTGTATTAAAATATGTATCCACATACTTCATGCCGTTTAAAACTATCAGAATTTCTGTTTAGATGGTAGGAGACATATAAAAGAAGTGATTTAATTTCTACTTGGATAGTATTTAAACTGAATTAATTTGTGATTCCAGAATACCTTTTTATTTAAATTTTCACTATGTACTTTGAAAAAATATCCTTCTTGTATTTTAAACATGAAGTAATTGTAAGTCTAGATATTTTTACTACATTTACACCATTTCTACAATAAATCATACAGATGTTTCTTGCTTGTTAGTTAGCTGGTTGGTTGTTTTCAGAAATTTCTAAATTCTCTGATTCTCATTATTCCATACTAAAAATTTAATGTACCTGAAGCCTGTAAGGTACATTCTACAAAATCTATAAAGGTTTGTGTATGTCTCCACTCTTGGGATAACAATCAAAGAGTAAAAGAGAGAAGAGAAAAAGAGGTCTTTCCTTTTTGTTACTGACCTAGATGGTGCCTTTCTTGGTTATAAATCTTTGATAAATAACCAAAATGAGTGAGAAAGCAAAAAAAAAAAAAAAAAAAAAAAAAAAGTTAGCTAAAGAAAGCTTCTGATTATTCCACACCAGCCTGAAAATGGGTTTTTAGGAGAAAACAATGATTTTCTGCCTCAGAAACAAAAACAAACCTTTTATTTTAAAGCTGATTTCAAGTAGAAAATTTTGTTCTTCTGTAGAAAACAAAATTTTGTGACACAAGTACAGTTCACTTAAATATTTTCATCTTTAATTAACTGCTTTCTGTTAAACATAAAAAGAAGGAACATAAAAGGAAACTTGTAGGAGGAGAAAACAAGGAAGGTAGCCAGCAGAAAAGTAGTATGTGAGAAATGTGTTCTGGATTTCAGTGCATCAGAGTCCCAAATACGCCAAATCATCCCTTCCAGTCAGTATTTTAAGTTCTTGCTTTCATGTTTAAGGAAGCACCTGGTTTCTTACATAACACCTGACTTCCAGCCAGGGCTGTGTATGTATTGCAGTTTTTTTACAGATGTTCCTGGATAGCCATGAAGATAGAGAAAATTCTTGGAGAATCTTCCTACCCTAGGGGATGCATGTAGAACGGAGGGGTAACAATGAAATTAAAATAAATGAATAAATAAAATCTCTTTTTTGTGGGAGTATCTCAGTGAATATATTGTTGTGGATTTTGCTTTTTTGTCTTATGTACTAATATCAGCAGGTAGCTGTCCAATTAAGTATGAAAAAGACAGAAAGAAGAACAAGCATAAAAGAAATTCTCTTTTAAGTCTATAGGAAAATTTTTGTTTAAATAAGGTTTTTTTTGTGTGTTTCTTTTTTGTTTTTGTTTGTTTTTAAATTTGTGGGTGAAAAAAAAGCAGAAGGGAGAACAGCTAAAATACTATGGTAAACATCAATAGAGTGACTCAGATCTTGCATAATAGATTATAATTCTATGATGATTGTGCTGTAAGATAGTCATACCAGGATGGGTGATATGAATTTGGTCATGTACGACTCTGCTTACCAGAAAGTCTCGCCTGTATTCAACAGTAAACTAAGAGATACCGGTGTTTACTAAGAACAGGGAGACCTTCTTGTTAAGCCATGTTGCTTTAAAAGCTATAAAACTATTTCCTTTTCAATTAAATACACATGAGATGCAAATTTAATGTTTTTTTTTTTTTTGTCAACAGTATTTCTATTGTCAATAATTATATTTATTATCAAGAACTCCATTTAGAGTTGTACCTGTTTTAATGTATCATTCTGGGTTCACAATATCTGATAACAGGTACAAGGGCAAGACTAAACTTTAAAAGCTAGGAAGAAGTCACTTAAATATTTCAGATATAAACATTGCAACCTTTGCTAGCCTGCTATGACTTTCAGTAAGACTGAATTAATGAAATCAATTCTGTACTGAATACACATTGAGGACCAATATCTGATATTCAGCTTTGGACCATTTATTTATGTTAAATGACATAAATGATTCATAAAGTACATGTAGGAATTAAATATATATATATATATAGCATACATAGATTGTATGCTCCCTCTGCACCTCCTCCCTCCTGTACTGGGGGCCCCTGAGCAGGATGCAATGCTTCAGAGTCTAATGAAAGTGGAGTAAAGGGGAATAATCACGTCTTGATGTGATGGCCACACTTCTTTTGGTGTAGTCCAGGATACAATTGGCTTTCTGCAAGGATATATTTGCTGCTTCATATCTACTTTTTCATCCACTTTCTAAGAGTCCTTCTTCACAGGACTGCTCTCAATTCATTCATAACTGAGTCTGTACTGGTGTTGAGACTTCCGTGGCCTAGGTGCAGGATTTTGCTCTTGGCCATGTTGAACTTCCTGAGGTTTGCATGGGGCCACATCTTCCTCTGAAGCGTCATCTACACCACCCAGGTTGGTGCCATCCATAGACCTGCAGAGGGTACACTCAATCCCACAGGTTATATCGCCAAAGAAGATATTAAAGTAAACAGTAGTGGGTGTACTATGCATCCCTGAGTGACATCCCTGATCTCTCTACCTGAACAACGAACCACTGACCTCAAGATTGACCCCAAGTCTTTGGATGTGCCCATCCACTAATTCCTAATCCACCATATTCCTAATCAACTCCATATTTTGCCAATTTACAACCAAGGATGTTACGTGGGATCTTACCAAAAGTTTTGCCCAAGATAGATGACAGCGATTGCTCTTACCATGTCTGCAAATGCTGTTGCTATTTATTTAGGCATTATTTGTCTTTTGTGAAGCCATGTTGGCTCTCTCCAATCACCTCCCTGTCTATACATAAGCCTTACCATGTTTTCCAGAAAGATTTTCCCCATGGTCTTAGGAGGCAGAGGTGAAATTTGTTGAACCACAGTACATTAGGTCCTCATTTTAAAAGTGAATGCTATATTTCCCCTTTTCCAGTTACTGGAAGTTATTTTGCCTGACTGCCATGACTTTTCAAATATGATGGAAAGTAAATATATATATATATTTTTATATATATATTTACTTAAAGTAAATATAAATTTACTTTATTACTATTATAAATTTTAGTATTTTTTTTAGTAAAAATAAATACAAAGTAAATATATATGTATTTACTTTATTTACTAGTTTACTACGTATATATATATAATTTTATTGTAAATCTGTATTTTTTTATTATTATTCTGTCAACTGGAAAAACTGAAACAATGGTTTTTAGCCTCTGTGGGAAAGAAAAAAAAAAAAAGAAAGAAAGAAAGAAAGAAAGAAAGAAAGAAAG
>JAPSGF010000068.1:4320457-4332454 GCA_035772895.1 Perdix hodgsoniae
CACCTGTGCTCCCAGGGCTGACATACTGCTTGCCTCAGATAACTAATGAAAGGTTCAGGCTGTGATTCAGCAGCTCCCATACAACTACAAAGACTGCACTTCAGTGAATCAGGTAGAAAATTACTGTGTCCTATACAGGGAAAATAAAAAATAAATAAATAATTAAATAAATAAATAAATAATAAAAGCTAAGAAAATAATTGCTTTCATACATTTTTAAAAATATTTTTCTTTTTCTTCTGCTCTGCAAACTGTTTCCCCAGTTTTCCAAATCCATAGCTTTGAGACTTTTTTATTGTCCTGTGCAATTTTAAATTCAATTGGAGGACAGTCATTTCCTATTGCATCAATTTTTTTTAACTCTTAAGAAAAAAGAGATAATGGATTTTAGAACTAGTATTAAACTAAGGCAACTATTGTAGAACTGATATGGATTATAGTTTTTCAGGTAATTTAATGAAAATAACCAAAATACATACAATTTCCTTCTCCTCCAAAAATAAAGCAAAACAAACAAACAAAACAAAACAAAACAAAAATGAGCAGGGCAGAATGAAACAGAATAGTTTTCACTTCAAGGAAATGCTGTATACTAGGAACCTAATTTGAATTAATTGACAAAATTTAATTATAACAAGTACATAGTTAATACAGATTTTCTGACCTTTTTTGTTAGTTCTGTATTTATTATATAAAATAAACTACTCTCTCTGACACCAGAGCAAAGATATAAAGTATTATAGAATGCAAGTGCTAAAACATTTCCAAGAAATACATGGTATATTACGTACTTGCCATTAAGGAGTTGATAGCAATGTAGTTTATTGACACTAAAGTATAAAATCTTAATAACCATTTGTATCTCTGATCTGCCAGAAAAGACAGCAAAGAGAGCATCAGAGATACTTAATTTTAGAAACTCAGGTGTTCTTACTATGACATCCAAAGATTTGAGAAATTATAGCTGTCTTTGAGTTCAGAGAACATAATGCAAAGCTTAATTATCTGACTTCATTTTCACCGTGACAATGTTACAAGTAATCACTTTATATAATTCTAATTCACAGAGACTGAACAAATAAGTTGAAAAATTAAAGTTCACATCTGACATTGCAGTAAAAATTTCAAAATTGACTGTCTGATTAAAACACTGCAGTATAAAATATGAAATTAAGTCTTTTGAAGGTTCCTCAGAGAAGGAAGAAGGAAGGTTTGAACTCACTATGGCAGAACATAATAACCTTTGTACAGTTGCTATATTGTAACCAAACAAATAAAATGCATGTGAGAGAGGAAAAGCTGGAGGTCTGAAAATAAGCAGTAGTTGTGATATACAGAAATTGCATTGATTTTGATGGCAACAAAATATTTTTTCCAATATTTTAGGGCACAAAAATCCTAGCTCAAATTTATAATTATTTGTGAATATTAAGTATCTTGTAAATAAATCACAATTTTTTTCTGACAAAACTCTGTGGCATATTCTGATATTTTCACTTATATAGTACATTGTAAAATTTGAAAATAGTGAACAGGGAAGAAAAAATGACAAAATATTTATTAGGAACCTCTGCTTGCCTGCTTGTGTTAATTCTTTATTTTTCTGGTAGGCTCTGAAGACGAAGACACTGAAGTAAACCCTTGTTTCTATAAAGGAGATAATCAGAACAATGCCTGGATTATTTTCTTTATCATCATCAGTATAATGGTGTTCATTTCCTTTAATTTTTATCTTCAAAATAAACTCAGATATTATTAAAATGGACAAAATACAAAACACAATTTTGTCTACTAAAGTTCTTATGTAACAAAAGAGAAAAATGAATTGCATTTACTGTACTGTAATTTTGGTATCTTCTCTAATCTTAGACAGCGAAACATTATTTTGTGATTGCAAATGAAATTTTAGCAATTAAAAATAAATGAAGAGACAAATACACAAAGAGAAACAACTACAAGCCACAGAAATCCATCTACAGCCTGAAATAATTTGAGTGCAATTCTTCATCTTGTTCTTCCAGAAATCTTTAGATATTCTTTGCTTCAGTTTCTCTCATCACATATTTTACCCTTAGGCTGGTTTTCAATATAATCGGAATTAAAGTAACAAATTGGACGTGAAGATGGGAGACAAAAGTGTTTGGAAACTTTTTTGAGTGTTTTTGTGGGGAGTCAGTCTATGCTGAGTTCAAGGGGGTTATCAGATTTTATTTTAGTTTCACAAACATTACAGTGAGAATTGGCAAGCAAATTTGGAGCACAAGGGTGACAGTTTATATGATGATTTTGGAAGTCTGATAGGTATGTGCAAAATGAAATGTTTTAGGGTTAACAAGGTTCATGATGTAGATGAAAATGTAAAATTGACGAGTTAAAAATTCTATTGGATCACATAGACTTTTCAATATTAAGCACTGTCTAATATTGAAGACAAGAGGTAAGCACAACTGAGTAGAATTACTATAACACTTTAAAAAGCAGACAAGAAAAATACATTAATTTCTTTCCCAGCATAAATTTCAAATTAATATGTAGTATAAAATTTACAATTCTTGCTTCAGTATTCATAAAGTATCAATTGGTATTTTGAGAAATGTTAATTTAGGTGATTCATAAAATTCTTTATGATAATTCTTTTATTTAGTGTATGTTTTTCTTTTTCTTTTTTTTTTAACAGTAAATTTTTAATTAACTTGGGATTGTATTTTAAATATATAATTTTTATAATTTTATTTCACTTTGAATTAGGATTTTTGTAATGACATTATTTTGGCATCATTTTGGAAATTCAGGCAAAATAAATTAGCCTTTTCAGTGTTTTAGCAACATGTTCTATGCTTTATTTATTTATTTTTTTGAACAGGAGCCTTTGAATTCTTTCTGGCTTTTCTGTTTTGCTTTGTGGTGGTTTTTTTTGGTTGTGACTGAGCCTTTGGCATACTAAAATTGTGGTATAAACATGTATGTTGTGATTAACCTGACCTTCTTTAAATGTTCACAAAAAGAGATTTGCAGGACATCAGGACCTTATGATTTATGTTTTTGTTTTGTTTTTCTGTAAAGTATATACGTGATCATTTTTGAATAGAATTTCTGGGAATACTGTGGTATGAACAAAGAGATGCCTGTATGTTCCCAGCAAATATTTTAATTTAATTAAATGATGAATCCAAATGTTCCGCTCTTGCATTTGCAAGAAAAAAATCAAATATCAGATGTCTTATTCTTTCCACACTCAGTAGAAAAGGTGTGATCTATGTAGAATTTTCTTTTTCCTGTTTCACACTGCTCATAAAGTGGTTGAACAGTGTCCTTAATTCTCTTGAAACTATTATCATTCCACAGCAGAAACTCGTGTTAATGTAGGCATGTAAAAATGACCCAGCTGCTTCCCAGCTACCAATGGAATAACTGAGGTAAAAAACTCTTTACAGTTCTGAATAAAATCACTTAAATTTGCCTCCCTTATTTTGAGAACTCACATTTGCAGGAGAACTCTATACTGATGTGATAGGAAACGCACACACACCATAAATAAATAAACAAACAAACAAATAAATAAATAAATAAATAAATAGTATTATCACTTTACAATTTGCTTTTTTTTCTTAAAAGGTAAGATTCTTAAAAGATAAGATTTTTTTCTTAAAAGATAAATAAGCAGTAATCAAAAAAAGAATAGCAAAATACCATCAGTACTACAACTTGTTACTGAATTAAATATGAATGAAGTAAAATCCTATACAGTAAGAACATGTAGACTTTTTTTTTTTTTTCCCTTTCATTCATTATTTCAGCTGGGATGGAATTTTTTTTCTTCAGAATATCTGGTATGATACCATGGTTTCAGTTCTAAGAGAAAAACAATTCTGATTGCATGTTGATGTTTTTAGTGGGTGATAAGTCAAGCTACCTTTTTCTCTGATTATCACCCCGCCCTACTGTGAAGGGAGGTGAGTGAGCAATGACTGTATTGTGCTCAGCCTCCTTCAAGCCTCCCTCAACCGCAACAGGAGTAAGCTTAGGAAGCTTCCAATTTCAAATGGGTCATTTCCCTCTGACAGCCTGATGTAAACTTTGTTTTGGTCTTGCTTTACAGGCACTCAGCACCCCTTACAGAGACAAATCATCAAACAGATAAACTTGATAGAATGCAGAATACCTGACTTGTCTTTTAAAAGTTCATTTTAATGTGCAAACAATATAGTTTCAAAGCATTTGTGCTAAGTCTCACTGTTAATCACTTACAGTAAAATCAGTAGTTTATCTGTAAATATAACAGCAGAGGACTAAGTAGGAAGCTTCTGATAGGAAGCCAAGAATGTCATTTCTCTTACAATTTTACTCATAGCCCCGTCAAGCCCACTGCACCATTTATGCCAGGCATGTCCAACTCTCGGCCCATGGCCCAGATGTGATTCACTCCAGCTCTCAGTGCAGCCCACCCCACGCACCCTCCTCCTCTCCGATCCCACCTCCCCTCCAAGCTGTAACAACAGCAGCTCTTTCCTGTGGAGTGGCCCCATCGCTCATCAGCACCCAAACTGTCAGTGCACTATTAATGCTGTGTTGACCAAGACCAGGCCATGGGGAGGGCAGTGCTGTGCAGTGCTGACTCAAGTAATAGCAGATAATTGCATGCATTTTGTCTGAACACTGAATACTGTCTAAGCAACAGCACAATTTGACTATAAATATTATACATAAAACAATATTTAAATATATATATAAATATATATATATATATATGTTTTTGACACCATTTTCGGTATTTCATTATCTGTAATATTTTCAAATGGAATGTGTAGAGTTACAATCAGATATTACCAAAAACAAGGTCAAATATCCCACTAGTTTTATGTATTTGTTCCTGTATTATAGAAATGTTTTAAGAACAATATTTAAAGTCAAATTGTTCTGTTACTTATATATTAACAATATTGTATATTTTAAAAGGGCTGTTCCCAGATAATTCCTCCTATTTTATGATGTTGTTCCACAACACAGATGTTAGTGGTTTGGCAGTAGTGGTTGAACCTTCCCACCAATATCTCATTTTGTTGCCGTATGAAAAATTACAGTGGCAGACACAATGGTATCCTACATGGAAGTGCTGATGAAGCAAAGATGTGTCATTCAGGTCCTCTGGGCTGTAAAAATGACACCCACTGACATTAACTGATACATGCTGAATGTTTACAGAGACCAAACAGTGGATATGAGCACAGTGAGGTGATGGGTGGTATGTTTCAGCATTGCTCTTTGTACTGGCTGTTGTTTACATGGAAATAAATAAGAGGCATTACTTTCAGAGCAAACTACAGTTGTGCAGTCCAAGACAATTTCTCTTTAGTCAGTGCAGCCCAGGGAAGCGAAAATGTTGTACATTCATGATTTATGACATCATAATTTGATTATTTACACTAGGAGGAAAAAAAAGGAAAAAAAAAAAAAAAAGGAAAAGAGTCAATCTGAGCAGAAGTCTTATCTCACATTGTTGGCTAACAACTCCTCACTGTTTCCCACCATCCCACTTCAACTTTCCAAACTAGTCTTTTAACCACATTGTTACATTTCAGGGTAATATATATATATATGTATTTTTGTTATTAGTTTACATGTTGTTATAAGTGTGATTAGTTGTTTACATAGAAATGAGGTTATTTCACAGACCTTAGCAATTAGCTTGCAAAAGCATTGTAAACACCAGTGTAGGCCAATCTCTTGTCAACAGATTTTAGACAGAGTTCATGATGATAGATAGATAAATAGAAAGACGTGTAGACTCTTCACTGTTCTGAAAAGAGTGATTTCAGACATCACAATTAGAACGCATTTTACCTTTCTCTTTCTTTCTTATATATGCATGTTTTTTCTGTGCAGACAGATATTTCTAGGTAAGAGAAAAAATTCTATATATTTTCCATGCATTAATGTTTTTTATTGTTTTGTACAGTGGTCATTTTGCAGTCATGCTGATTTCTACTTATATGTGAATCTATTTATCTACCCACTTCTGAACTGCAAATATTACTTACTGCATAACTATTTTTGTTGTTGTTGTTCATTTTCTTTTTCTCAGCATTGAATAGATTTAAAAATTCTACCCTACAAACTCTTATTGTTAAGGAAACAGCAAATATTCCTGTGCAATGGATATGGAAATATGCAAATGGATAAGTTTATTCTGCTTTAAGTACTGTGTATTTTACTCATTCAAATAGAAAATAATTGTTAGAAGTAAGCACTCAACAATCCCTTAATTCTCAGAACACTTTTCTCATTTCTGCCTGATTGTCCATCTATTGCCATGAAAGACAGTAGTGAGATAGTTAAAAAAAATAATAATAATGAAAATAAAATAAAATAAAATAAAATATTTATAATGTGAAGGATTTTCCACTTTTTTCCTCAAGCTCCATCTTGCCTAATAATTACTGTATCAATTATATTGTTTCTAAGTCTCTTTTCCGTTGCTATTTCTTGTGTTTATTACATACCCTCTGCTGTTCGATTAATTATTCTGCCTCCTACCTCCTTTCTTCATACTTTGTTAACTTTCATCACTGTCTGAACATAAGGATAATATTTCATCAGTTTCTAAATCTGCGCTTACAAGCTCTTCATGCATAGTCATGTGATATGCCATATTAATACAACTGTTTAATGATTATGTAATAAAAACACTCTCTAGTCTGGGTATTTATTATCCAAGCAAACACTTTCCTTCCAGGAAACACTTTCCAGGAATTGTACATTCTTCATCTTCATGAATTCAGTTGCTTTTTATATTGTATGCTTTTCTGCATGCATTTGACAACTTATTCTAGAATTTGTTTATATGATTAATAGCCAGCCTTAGGGACAGAGCAATTACTGCCACCCTTTTATAGCCAGCTCACGTAAGAACTCTTCAGTGGTTCTGTTCTTCAGAGTAATGTCATCGATATCTGTACAAATTATGAAATATAATAAACAACTTGAAGGAAGAAAGAAAAATGTAAATGAAAAGCAATAATCAGAGGAAAGTACTTGTTGTATAAACATTCTTACTTAAACTTTATAGAAACTTCAGACTACTAATGATATTTAAGCATTGTAAGTATCTTATTTCTTTCAGAATAAGTAAAAAACTATAGATCCGTAAGTTTCTCAGTACAGAACTGTCTGTTGTCATTTGCTATTCATGACAGCAATAGATCTGGGGTGTGCTGTTTATGGATCTGCGCATGTATAGCTGATAATGGGGGAACAACCATCTATGATCCTGATGTTGTCAAATTTAATTTCTCCCTTTCTTTTCCATTGACAGCCCAGTGAAATCATCAGTGAGAATCACTCTTCACACAGGAGTGGCAGTTCTCCTCAGGAAATCTCCCTTGGCTCTCCGCTACCTGCTGTTAAATATTGCTTCTCAGGGAAGTATTGCAACACAGATCATGCTTCTACCAAAACCTTCATACCATGATGGCAAGACACATTGCAATTGTCAACACATGTGAATTGTTTGGGTTCAGAATACTCTTAAAATTGAAAATATGTTGTTTAATCATTATCCATGTTACTGTTCAATATTCATCCCTTTTGTCAGCCTTTTTTTTTTTTTTTTTTTTTTTTTACTTATTAGTCCTTTTTATTGTGTGCCCCTATAAATACAGAGTTGCTTTGCTAGAAACATGTTCTTTACTGAATTTGAAAAGACTCAGGACTGAGTTTTGTCAAATTTGCTCTGTTTGAACCTTTCTTGATCTGCCTGCAACTTTGTATTTCTAGGTTTAACTGTTACAGCTATTTCTCTCATTAACCATGTTCCTATGGCTCTTTAGTTGTGTTTTGTTTTTTTTTTTTCCTCTGTGGGATACAACCACGTTTTTATACAGACACCGTAGTAAGTAGTTACTCTGCTGCTATTCTATGCAAAATGAGACATTTATATCTCTAACACATTGTCCTGATATGACAAGTGTCTTGATAAGTGGTTACATAGGGTGCAGGGTAGAGAGGTACCTGCATAAAGGATAAGGAGTAGGCATGGGCATGGCCCAGAAGAACACTATGAGCTACTGAGTCATGGTCAGGTAAAGAAATTCAGAGCAGGAGCCAAGTGCTTTTTGGGGTAACAAAGCAAACAAACAAAAAAACAAGCAAACAAAAAATAGAATCTATCATGTATAAATACACAACATATTGTCAGTTTAGATGTAACAGTGAGCTTCAAACAACTGAAGAAAGACAAGCATACAAAAAGGATCCCAAATGTTGTTTTATCCCCTCAGTGGGATAGAAATCATTAAAATAAACAATATATTTCACCTAGATACCAATAATTCTCTGTAAAATCTACCTCAATACTATCATAAAACATGAGGAGCCAGAAGAGCAGGGAAAAGATAACAATAACACCAGGAAAGGGGGTATAAAAAGAGCACAGTGTTACAATTTCAAATGCATTCTTCATATTATTGCGACTTTTCCTATATAAAAATTTAATATTCTTCTTTCGTTTGCAATGATTTGAGCTATACCAGCAACAACTCTGTAGTTGTTCTCACAGTAAGTTTTTGCCTTTGTATATACATTTATACGTGTATGTGTAAATGTATATACATATGCATGCATATAATGACCATCTATCTATCTGCCATGGTTTTATGATTTTTGGTTATTGGTATTCCACATCATAACTTCATGTAGTGCACTGGGAGTTAAAGAGTTAATGCTCCAGATCGAGCACCTGTTTGGAAGAGAAGAATTATATTCCCTAGAAGACTGTTCATTGTTCTGTTATCATTCCTGTTCAGGGGGATCACATATAAGGCCTCAGTATGTCACCTGTTTTCTCTCTTTTTGATCACCTTTCACATCTCTCCTCATTGCTGCTTGGACTGACTGTGCATCTTACCTCAGCATATAGCAAAGCCTTCAGTTCTCAGACATTCTTTCTCATAATTTATTTGATTTATTAGCTTCAATTCTAATTATATTGTATTATATTGTGTTGTCTTGCATTCCTATACCATATTTAGTAAATTAATTTGTTTCTCCTCAGATCATTGCCGCTTTTTTCAATTCTTTGGAGTCCCCTGTTTCCCCTTTCTTGTGGTGCAGATTTGCAAATACCTCCACACCACTAGTCATGGAACTGGGCTGAACCCATAAACTGTTGACACTGTCTATATTTGGATGTGTATACTTACATATCTTAGGAGGAAATTCTTTACTCAGAGGGTGGTGAGGTGCTGGCACAGCTGCCCAGAGAAGCTGTGGTACACCACCCCTGAAGGTGCTCAAGACCAAGTTGGATGGGGCCTTGGACAGCCTGAGCTGGTTGGGGGCAGCCCTGCCCATGGTAGGGGGATTGGAACTGGACGTCTTAAGGGCCTCTTCCAACCCAAACCATTCTATGATTCTCTGTGTGAATACATGTATACTCACCCAAATTGTCCTAAGAACTATGAAAATGCTGTTGCTATAGAATAGCTAACACAAAACAATTTGTTATTGGTAACTTGTTCATAGCCATAACCTCGCTTAGCTGTTCCAGAAATATAATCACATCTATCTTCTTATTATTCTAATTATTCTATTGTGTTTGAAGTTCTACAACCATTGGGACATACTTGAGTACTCTTGTATCATACTTCATTCTTTGAACAAAGCCAGTGGTTTTACTCTGAAGGCTCTCAAGGATTTCAATGAGCTGTGAAATTAAGCTTTACCCTGGTACTCTTTTCAATCCGAGTTTCATCATGGACATTTGTACAGCTGTTTTGCTGTATGAATGTTTGCTCAAGAGCTTTTAATTCACCTGAATCCCTGATATTCATACGTGAATGATCATATTCATAACCCCACAGCATAAGCATGAAATTACTAGTGAAGCTTGACAAGGCCAAGTTGAATGAAGGACAAACTGCACTTATGATTAACCTAAGCTTTGAGGTTCCCCTTAAGTTCTCATGTTTCACAAATTTTTATTTAGATGCTGAATTTCTGGTGACCTAGTCATGACTTCAGTGTTTCCCTGTAACAATGCTGTGTTTGAAGGCTGTGGACTGGCATTGCAGCACTGTGTGACATTTGCTTTCTTGGTCCTAAAAGGCCAAGCAGGGGAAAGCAGTGTTAACCTCTTTCAAGACATACTGGAGTAAAACGCAGTAACAGCAACAATGAAAACATTTGGGAGGGGGAAGAGGAAAGAGTAGTAGATTGTGATAATGACAAGGAAAAAAACAAACAAGAAAGAAGTCTCTGAAATATTAGAGTCACTCTTCTCTATATTCTCCAACATCTATTAGTTACAGCTGTTTTGCTCAAGGTCTGCCTGTACTTTATACTTAGGAAGGATGTAGAGTTACTGGATCACAGTAACCGAGCAGCCCTCTGTAAACAGATAGGAGAAGTTTCACGTTCACAAAACATGGTCCTCAGGGGAAACTTCAACCACCCCAGTATCTGTTGATAGGAAAATACAGCAGTGCACCAGAAATCAAAGAGGTTCCTGGAATGTGTTGATGATAGCTTCCTCTTCCAAGTGGTACAGGAACCCATGAGGAAAAGTGCTGTTCTGGGCCTTTTCCTCACCAACGAAAAGGTGTGTAATGTGAAGCTCAAGTGTAGCCTTGGCTGTAGTGACCACGAAATGGTGGAGTTTAAAATCCTCGCAGTATTGAAGAGATTGCACTGCAAGCTTGCTACTCTGGATTCAGGAGAGCAGACTTTGAACTCTTCATGGAACTTCATGGCAGGTTGACATGGGAGTAAAGAGAGGTTCAAGGCAGCTGGTCAGTACACAAGGACCATCTCCACCAAGTCCAGACACGATGCATCCTGAGAAAAAGGAAGGTGGGCAAGAATGCTAGGAGGCCTCTGGGGATCAACAAGGAGCTCCCAGACTTACTTAAGCTCAGAAACAATGTCTACAGGGAGTGGAAGCAGGAACAGATTACCTAGGTGGACTGCAAAGAAATTGTCTGAGCAGCCAGGGGTCAGGTTAGGAAAGCTAAAAGCCAGATAGAATTAAAGCTAGACAGAGACATGAAGGGGAACAGGAAGAAATTCTACATGTGATAAGTGATAAAAAGTGATAAGTGATAAGTGATATTCTACAGGTGATAAGTGATAAAAAGAAGATTGAGGAGGAAGTAAACCCCCTCTGGAAGGAAACTGGAGGAAGGAAACCCCTCTGGTCACAAGGGATACAGAGAAGGCTCAATCACTTCTTTGCCTCAGTGTTCACTGGTGAAGGCTCTAGCCACACCGCCCAAGTTGCAGATAGCAATGGTAAGAAAAACAGCCCTGAGGAGAGGATATGGGAGTGTTGATTGATGAGATATTCAACATGACAAGCAAACAATGTGTGCTTGCACTCGAGATGCCAACCATATCCTGGGTTGTATCAAGGGAAGTGTGATCAGCAGGTTGAGGGTGGTGATTCTGCTGCTCTACTCTACATTCATGAGACTCCACCTGGATTACTGTGCCCACTTCTGGAGTCCCCAGCACAAGAAGGACATAGATTTGTTGGAGCAGGTCCAGAGGAGGGCCACAAAGATGATCGCAGGGCTGGAGCACCTCCCCTACAAGGACAAGCTGAGAGAGCTGAGGCTGTTCAGCCTGGAGAAGAGAAGGCTCTTTATAGCTTTCCTTATGGGCACCTTATAGCAGTCTTCCAGTACCTGAAATGGGGGCCTACAGGAAAGCTGGGGAGGGACTTTTTATAAGGGCAGGTAGTGACAGGATGACAGGAAATGCCTTTAAACTAGAAGAGGGCAGATTTAGACTAGATATCAGGAAGAAATTCTTCACTGTGAGGTTGGTGAGACAAATGGAACAGGTTGCCTAGAGAGGCAGTGGATGCCCCCTCACTGGAAGCAAAGCCAGGCTGGATGGGGCTGTGAGCAACCTGGTCTAGTGGGAACCGTCTCTGCCTATAGCAGGGGGTTTGTAACTAGATGATCTTAAAGGTACCTTCCAACCCAAACAATTCTATGATTC
>JAPSGF010000069.1:0-73269 GCA_035772895.1 Perdix hodgsoniae
AAAAAGGGGGATTTGACGGGAAAAATGGGGATTTTTGGGAGGGGGAATTCAGGATTCGAGCAGATAACTGGGGATTTGAGGGCGAAAAATGGATATTTTTTGGGAGGAAAGTGAAGATTCGAGCAGATAAATTGGAATTTGTGGATAAAAATGGGGATTTTGGGGAGAAAAGCGAAGATTCGAGCAGAAAAATGGGGATCTTGGGGGGAAAAGTGAGGATGTGGGGAGGAAAGTAAGGATTTCGGGGGAGAAACGGGAGGGTTAGGGGGAAGGAATGGGAAGATTCAAGAGGAGAAGAATGGGGATTCGAGAGGAGAAAAGTTTATCTCACATTAACTTTTTAATACTCTTTCTACTCACGCTCCATGAACACCTGGCGACAGCCCCAAACCTTTCTTTGCAAATTAGATCTTTGGTGACACTCAGCAGAATCTACAGCTTGTGATAGCCTCTGTTAGTGAAAGGTCTTCCTCCAATACCAGGGAGTGAAAAGCCCACGAACAGAGGTGAAAAGAGCAGTCAGCCTGCAGGAGCAGAGAGCACAGGAAGATGAGAAATCTCTAATCCAGAACGCTGCCAGCTTTTCTGGACCTTCTTACATAGTCACATAGAAATACATCTGTATTGCTTCAATACTACGACATTATTAAAGGCAGGGCAGCTTGCACTGGCCTATCCTTTCCTTCCAAGCATTCCATACCTTATAGACCTTTCAATGAGTAAGTCCCTGGGAATCTCTGATGTGATGTTTCATCCAGAAGAGTTCATCTAGCACATGGTTTTCTACCCATCACTGAATAGTACAACCACCACAGGATGTGTTTCATTCCTCTTTCCTAGATCAAGGTACATTATTACCACAGTTTTCTGGTACCTAACTAATTTTTGTGAGATCCATAACATTCTAAGGTATCACAGGCTTTTTGCTCTTCATTTTCTCCTTTGGTGCTCTGAGCCAAGGTACTTGATGCCACGGCTTCTACTCATCAATGGTACTTTATCACATGATTCTGATTCCTATCATACCTTTCCATGAGATGTGTTTTATTGCATTAGAGAAACGCTATGCAGCCTTCCTGCCCCACTGCTTAATGGTGAATGCCATTAATGGCAAGAATGTTGAATTCATAAAAGAAAAAAATAAATAAAAGTCCATATCCCATGAATGCAGTTCCCCAAAAACACAGACGCGATATCTTCACTACTGAATATCTTCATGTTAGCTTACCTCTGTGCTTTCTGTCATGTTAGTTTGGAGATAACGCTGCGTTTCAAAAGATCTGTGATTTTGTTTGTCCCAGTGGTAAAAAACAAACAAACAAAACAGCCACCAGAAGTTTACATTTAAAAGGATAAGGGATGTTTTCTGAAATGCGTCCAGGCGCTCCAGGTTCGTGTTTGTTGCAGCAATTCCTGTCAATACATAATGGCAGCTAAGTATTTTTTACATTGTGAATTTCACAATCAGAATCAGGTAGCAGCACAAATACACAGCAGTACTTACTCAGCCATAAATTGATTGACAGGGTCATTAGTCTTTTCTCACTAAATTGAAGGAGCAGCTCCTGTTAGTGACATCAGGAGATGTTTGACATTCAACTGCTCATAAAATAATAATACACAGAAACAAGACTGAATCTTTCAAGTCAATCTTAGTGTTTGGTAGGAGATTACCTTTAAACGTAAGATAACATAACAATCCAAAATTCCAGATTGACCTTGATAAAATAATAGCTCAAATAGTTTAAATGTCTGGAGCATGTATTGCAGAATTAAACTTCCAATGGCCGGGAATTAGCAGGGAATATTTTCACATTTATACATATCTGCAAAAAATCATCAGAAATATAAAAGGAAATTCTTATGGCAATATATATATTCCTTATTCTTTCTCACTACATATAGCTAATAGGAAAAAGAACATTCCAAATTTCTAAGCAGTTTTATAATAATAATTATACATGGCATAATTCCGGCTTTAGTTGTTGATAATTTTCAAGACAGACTTCTTCCTGGTAAATATGAGCTGTCCCTGCTGTATCAGCTCTGTCTGTGTTCTAAGGCTTTCAAGTCAAAGAGTTTAACTGAACTTTCAGTGTTCAGCAAGATTCATGCAGCTTAACATGTCATCACCACCCTTATGTTGCTACTTTTGGAAGTTCTACCACCAAGTCAACGTCCTGGACTTCAACTTGAAAGTTGAGTCTGTCTCCTGAACTCAAAAGACTGACACTTCAGAGCTTTTATGCTACCACATGTGCTTCCCTTGACACAATTGAATAAAGATGCTGCTCTCAGAACTCACCTCAAACAGTTCTAACACTGAAAGCCTGAAACAATTTTCCTCTTGCTAGCCCAACTCCAAGATCTCTTCTCCCATTTTATGACTGCTTTCGGTGTTTTCTCTGAATTCCATTCTGGACTGGTCACTGTTGTCAGAACAATGCAGTGGAAATTGTAGGCCCGTACCAGCGGCCTATATTCTTTCTGGTTTTACTCTTTGCTCAGTAGCAGCTCAGAGTATTCTCATAATGAGCATCACGGAGCCTGAATATTCAGGTGACGTTCCTGGAAACACAAATGTATTTTTGAAAAATAACTGAGTTGATTCAGGACATGAGTGGGCTTTACAAAAAGATTTTAACTTATAGTGTGAAATTCTCTAGTTTTCTGGACAAGTCCAAGCACTCTCAGAATCCTCATGGGGTTCGCCACGAAAAGAATTGCAGAAGATTTTGCAACAGACTTTTTTCCGTGTAAATTTTTCTCTAAAACTTCAAGTTCACAACAAGATCACGTGCCAGCCTCTATATTCTGTTCACACTCATCTCAAAAGAGGGGATTACTTAATCAAAGAATGTGAAGTCTTCATATGCTTACAGGCTTCCTCTGCAACTACATTTGTGACACGACCTTTGTGTTTGCTGTTCTCCATCTTCAGCTCTCCCTGTGCCTCTTTGCTCTGTGTTTAGATAAAAGCTTAATAGCCTATGCTTTCTTTTCAAGAACAGGCATCTTTTTTATATTTTTTTTTTACCCCAGTAACATTCCCTGAATAATTCTATAGACGTTAACATCACTATGATTTAGCTGTGTGAACAGTGAGCCTATGTGAGCTTGCACTGCGTATTAGAGTAGCACTGTGGTAGAAAGGTTAATGCAAAGAGCTAGACAAACACTTTAAGCCCTAAACTGGTTATTATTTTTACGGAATATACAAGTTATTTTTTCTCTCCCTTTGCATCAGGTTCTTTAATAGTAGCATAGGGGCAAAATATATTCCAGGGTAATAGAGCCTTTGGGATTTTGATGAAGGGCGCTATAGAAAGTGTCTCAGAGCTAATAAAGAGAAAACAGGAACTGCCAGAATAAAGTAACATTATTTTCTCATTTACCATTTCTTTGTCTTTACAAATAGAATCCTTTGTCAAGAACCAACTCATTGAAGTGGTAGATGCTGTACAAACACAGCTTCTGGCACAAAGTTTCTACAACCTAAATATAAGATATTGCTCTTATCAGTTAGCATTTGGACAACCAGCCAAACAGAACCTGGGCCTGTTGTAGCAGGTGGTACAGAACTTTCAGTTATATCTTTCTATTTCCCACAACTCCAGCAGTAATAATGCACTTAAAGAATTCTGGTGGGAAGCTGACAGAAATGAAGATATAGTTTAGGTGTTGTAACATCATGATTTTCATGATAGATATTCCACATCATTACGCACGTGAGGAGTTAAAGAGTTAATGCAGCAGTTCCACGGATTGTCAAAGTTCTGGATGCCTGCTCCCAGAAGAGAAGAATGAACTACAGCTCTCAGAAGATTATTCCATCTGTTTTCCTTTCAGAGGGAAAGATAGAACTGCCTTGGAGCCATGAGGCTGGCTCTCTTTCTGCTTGTCTCTGCTGTGTGTGCTCACCGGCTATCTCACATACAGCATTAGAGTAAAGCCTTCAGTTTTCAATTAGCTTCAATTCCGATTACATTGTATTGTATTCTGTTATCATGAATTCCGCTATCAAAACGAGTAAATTAGTTTTCTCCCATATCTCATTGCTGCTCTTTGTTTGTTTTCCCTGACCAGGCCCATCTCCCTTCATTTCCCCTTTTTCCTGGGGTGTGGGACCATGGGTCCCCTCCCTCCACCCAATAAGTCATGGAACTAGGTCAAACTGGGCTGGAACAACAGCAAGTAACAAGAGCAGAAGGAAGAACTTCAGGTGAAAAGCAACTTGGCCTTATAAGCCATATACCATGGGAGATAACATGAAGATATTGTTACCCTTCAGTAAACTAGAGTGCATTGAATCATATCACAGAGTCACAGGAGGTTGGAAGTGACCTCTGGAGATGATCTAGCCCAACCTCTATTTATATATCTGCCTCACAAAGTTTCATAGCTACATTTCCATGGAATCATAGAATGGCTTGGGTAGGAAGGGATCATCAAGCTCCAACCCCCCTAACCTTTACCAACCTTTTAGAGGAACCATGTAGAACACAAATTCCTGTGTTGGCTGGTACATGGGGCACGCATCCATTCTGCTAATCTCAAACACACCTAGTATGCGAGTTCGCTCCTTTAATTTCAATTTATCTTCTGCTGGCAGCCATCTCACAGTATCTGCACCTATAAGAGGAAAAACTGCAGAACAGAGAAGAATTAACCGAGGCAAATAGTTCTCAGAACTGGTGAAAAATGTCAATAAGTGTCCATTAAAGTTCACTGTAATGGTAGTTTGTAAAGGCAAGAGTTGGATTTTGGAAGGGATGGCTGTATGTTACAAAAGGTGCTCTTTCCTAAAGGTACTTCAGGAAAATAACACGTCAAGGAGAAGAAAACAAAAGGAAATCACTTAGCGTTCTGGAAAAAGAAAAAGAACGACTTATTATTTTTACTTTCCTACCTTTCCCATAAGTCAAAATGTCTAGGTTCACTGGGATTTTACAACTTTGACAAATGTATTTCTTAATATCTGCAAGCTTGTAATCAGTCACTGACACCAGTGTGGAATAGGTCTGAATTTTCAGCTACAGGAACCTAAGATATTTGTTTCTTTACCACAATGGCTGTTAAGCATCTGGGGAAAGGAAGAGCAGACCAAAGGTAGAGACAAAGCATTTTTGTGCATGGCAGTCATTATCTTTTTTTTTTTCCCCTCCAAATTGCTACTATTTGGTTCAGAATATACTCCCAGTTAAGACTGAAGCAATACAGTCTGGAGTTGGTCACCCTTAGTTACATCTGTTTTGAAGCACGAATGTTTCTTCCATCCTCACTTGGTTGTCCTTATCTAATCTGTACAAAACTGAGATAAATTAGTCTTCAGTTATTCTTCTATGCTGCACTGCCCCACTAACTGCCATATATCTTGACATCACTGCAATACAGACGATTAATAGTGAATTCACACCTCTCATCTTACACGGTCTCACCTCTTTCACAAATTACAGCTTTCATTCAGATAACTACTGGTTAAATAAAGAAATCTCACATCTTTTTCTTGTAATGTGAAACCTGAGGCAGCACATGAAGTACGTGAAACAAAAACAAGATGTTATTCAATTAGAAGAAAGATGGATGGAACGATAGAAAGAACTAATTCCCTATTTACTCTGCTCTCTCTGCTATCTCCACAGCTACAAGACAAAAAAAAAAGCACTACAAATAAACTTGTCACTTAAATTTTTTGTACCCCGTGCATGCGCTCTGTAACTCAACACTGATTCCTTCCCCTCAGCCTTCTGTCACAGGCTTTATCAAAAAAGAGAAAGCTGGGCCCCATTTGTCTTTTTTCTTTTTATGGAACATAGTTTTGGATCACAAAGAAAATCTTGCTAAAAGCTGTAGATTTTCCTGCCATTTATTGTTATTGTATCTTTACACAGACAGAACCTGCTAGAGACAGTAAATACCTGTTACACAGCTAACAAAGAACTAACCAACAAAACATCATTAAGTGCCAAGGAAACCGCTCAAACAATAGACATCAGCAACACCTCTTGCTATGCTTCTTTCGTTTCCAAACTCTTTCAGGTTGGCTGATAGCTTAGACAAAAGTTCTTTCTTTCAAGAACAGATCAGAGTTGTCCAGGCAAAATTGAGCCATGCTCAGAAATGGCCAAGTCTCATAAAGCTACCCCCAAACCACTATGCATTCAGGAGGAGATCCATCTTTTAAGACACATCCCTATAATCCTCAACAAGATGACGACAGAAGATTCCTCTTTCCTGTCTTTTGTAGGTACCCCTGGTAAGGACATACTTAATGTGGCACTGAAGTTAGAGCTAAGGAGTGGCAGAGTTAAGTGCAGTTCAGGACACGAACTGTCTTCTCAGCCCACAGCTGAACTCTGTGCACTCCCAGACCCTGGAGGTATTTTTTTTTTCCAAGTCAGCCCAGCGGGTGCAGCTGCTGCCATACCCATCTGCAAGACACCAACACATACACACAGACAATATTAACATTGCCTCTCACAAACTAACACAAGCATCTGCATAAACAGCAGTTGCTCTCCCGTAACAAGTACGGATAGTCAAGGCTTGCTCCCCCTCACAGCCTGAATAGGATCAGAGCTCATGAGTGAAAACCACTAGTTATCCTCACTGTCTAGATTCATAAGCATGTCACTTTTCCTTGGACAGCAAAGGCTTTAATCATCCTCAGATGTGTGCCCGGACCCGGAGATGCCTATCTTATCACCAGCTGAGACCTCAGGAATTTCTAGTTGCAGATTATACACCAAGATGTCCTCAATGCTCCCTTGAAATCGCATATGAAGTGGTGCCATGGTTTTATGATTTGTGGTTATCAGTATTCCACATCATAACATCATGTAGTGCACTGGGAGTTAAGGTGTTAACGCTCCAGTTCTGTGTCCCTTTCCCAGAAGAGGAAAAGAACCGCATACTCCAGAGGGCTTTGTGTTCAGAGAGGAGATAAAGCCCCTGGCAAGGCCATAAGACCAGGCTCTCCTCCTTGCTGTTCAACCCAATTGCATGTCTTTCCTCCGCATGACAGTAGGGCCTACAGTTTTCAGACACCATCTCTCATTATATTTGATTTATTAGCTCTAATTCCATTGTATTATATTGTATTATTGTGCGTTACCTTGCATTCTGACATCTTTTTAAGTAAACTAGTTTGTTTCTCCTCAAATTGATAAGTGGTTTGAGGCTGCCTCTACCCACTCACCCAACCGTGAAATTCTATCTTCCCTCCTGGTACTGTAAAAAAATTTTGTGAGCCACTTGCTTTGTTATGCATATCTGAGGTTTCTCAAGATCTGCTCATGTAGATAAGCCCTGTGCCATGGCATTTAACAATGACCATCTGGGGAGGTACTTACCTGCATGTATAAGTTTAACTAAACCTGAGTTCAACTGAATCCCTTAGTTGTTGCTTTCTATTCAAGAAAAAAAATAGGAATAAATAGCAATAAAAACGGCATTTTGAGCAATAACCTTTAGAGCAACATTACAATGACTGTAATAAATCACAGCTCCACAAAACCCCTGTGTTTCTATTTTCTGTCCCTATGTGGAGACACTATTTTACAAATATTATGAATTAATAACGTTTTCTATAATATTTAGGAACATCTGGCACAATACAGACACGGTCTTTAATAGATCTTAGTGACGGCTATAGTCTCATATCTAGAAACATCCAAACTAAGATTCCACTAAAATAGCATCCAAATCAAGAGCCAAGAAGTCCTCACACTTCTCGTGGAAGTTCAAATCTACGTGAAGGTAAATACACACGCAGTCATGCACACTTTATATACCTATGCTTGCATGCACTTATTGAAGCCAGGAGCATCTGTTCCTAGCTGACATGATATTTCCTAACTCTTCCCCAAGAATCACTTTAAGCATGTAAGAGCAATGCAGTACCACTTCAAAAGCATGCTGTACATGGACCAAAAGAAAGCGTTACCTCTTTCTGTGGAGGAATGTATTTAGTCTTTCTAGTAACTTCCTGCTTTATGCTTTATATTTCATGAGGCAGACAGCTTCGTACGACAAATCTGGAAATAATTCTGCTACAACATGCAACACGCTCACTTCTCTCCACCGGTGATATTCCACAGCATATTCCACTTGTTTTCCTAGTCATTTTTGATCTGTTTTAAATACGACCGAGATTACTCAACTCCAACTTCTTGCAGAAGCCATCTGGTATCCGAGCGTAAGGGAAGAATGCAGCCCGTAGCAGCATGCTCAACTTCTGGTGGCAGCCAAACTCGTTCCCTCAGTGGAGCTGGGACAAGACATGACTTGGTTAAGAAGGACATCAAGTTAGAATGACAACCGGGGTGAAAACACACTTTTAAATCTGTGTAACTTTACACCTGTCACAAGTTGAGTTTAGCATCTATAGAAACAACATTGATGAGAAAATGAGGTGTTTGAAAAGAAAATAAAGCCAACCATTAGAAAGGTTACTTCTCTTCCAGAAGAGTGTTGGAGTTATGGAATTCCTCAGTTCATTATGGATTTAAACAGTGCTAGACGAGCTGGGATCAAGATGTCATGCAGGCTAACTGAGCTGGGAAACTTACTAGTCGGTTTTAAAATCCTCCTTCTTCTGTAAACACTGCATAGGGTGAAGAAGAGACAAGTGACCTAAGTCAAGTGAAAGTTTGCCCCCTGGCTTTGGCCTGTTCGCTCAGCTGGTGGAGCCAGAGACCTGCTGCAGGGAATGATTAGCCTCTTGCCAAAAAGTTCATCCATGCAGCTTAGGATCTGTAGAAGAAGGGAGCTGCATTTCATTCTCTGCAAATCATTACCGTTTGGGATACTTACGATGATGGAATAATACCTGTGGGAGAAGCACCTGTTCCTCTCCAGGAATGTAGTCACTCTGCTGTACATTGCAGAAAAAGATGAGAAATGCATTTAAAAACCGTATTGTTAAACCTTAACTCTAAAAGTAATTCCAATTTGAATGAAGTCTAGCATAATTAAGAGTGATTTCTTCTATAACTTTCATTGGCACACATTTTCATAAAAAATGCTTATTTTTAACCGAAAAAGGCCCCATTTTGTCTGGTGGCAGCGTACAAAGTTAATCACCCAATATGCAAAACAGTGCCTTCCTATTTTCCCAGATTTTTTCAGCCATAACAAAAACAAAGCAAGTTGTTTAGCAAAGCAAGTCTCTCTGAACATTCAGACAAACAATAGAGATTTATTGCATTATGAATTGTGTCTCTGTACAGACTGCTTTCTTTTCTTCCAAAGGCAACAGCCAAGTGATCGTGATTTAGTGGATTTGCATCCTCTTTTGAAGCATTAAGTGTGGCATCTACGTAATGTTGATATCAAAGATCAGAATTTCTCTGTATGGAAACTACTGAATTGTGAAGGAAAAAGGAAATTCAAAGGAAAAAAAACTAGTCATGGTTAAAGCACACTACACAAATGAATGCTAATGAGGCAGCAGATGCAAAAGCTTCAGGTAGATTTGAAGGCAGGCAGGAGAGGTGATAAGAAACCCTTAAGTAAGGCATATACACAAAACACAATGACAACATTTGTGTCTGGGAGCTCAAGCATATCAGAAATCTAAAAAATAAGTTGAAGCTGACTTAGCTCCAGGTGGAATATGAACTATTTGTTCTCCCTGATTCTCTGTCAGTGTAGAGTATAAATGACAAGGCAGGATGACCACCTATTTAAGACCTCTGAAAGGTCTTTGACATCTTAATTTCATTAAATCCTCTCTCTTGCTCTCTCATGCACTTATATAACACACACAAAGACACACGGCTCTCCCTAGGTTTAAGCAGGGTATGCTGCTTTCTGTAAGTACATCTGGAAAGGTGGCAGAGCAGCTAAAGCTTTGCTACATATGCTGCTTGCGCCAGAAACTTTGAGAGCAAGTTTTGTCTGTTATAGCTCCTCTTATAGCTCCAAAATACAGCCTGCAACTCCTCTTCATGGCAGGATCTGGCTAGCTCTAGCTTATGTCTCTTGGCCTTGTGGTATTGAGGAGTTGAGAGATGTTGAGGAGTACAGAGATGGTTCAGCACACATACCCTGCAGAACTGACGTATCATGTGGATGACTGATTCAAGAAGCTGGAAGGAAAACAAGACAGGAGACTCTTTGTACTGGTTTTAAATGCTCACAAGGGTAGGTGATGGAGACCACATGAGAAGATAAACAGACAGTATTAAATGTGGAGGTTGGTGGCCCTGCCTGTGGCAGGGGGGTTGGAGATGCATGATCCTTGAGGTCCCTTCCAACCCTGGCCGTTCTGTGATCTAGAAAACGCCTGGAAAGAACAAGAAGTAAAAAAAAAAAAAAAAAAAAAAATCAAAGACATGCACTACTGAGTGGAGGAAAAACTAAATTGTTCAAAACAGATGCAAATAACTCCAGTGGGACTTCAGAGAGATAAAGCTTCTGAGTGTCAGATGTGGGTGGAAAGCTAGACTGGAGAAATCAGTAAATCTCAGCAAATGTGTGACAGTTGTAACTCTGGTACCCATCTCTGGTTGATAAGAAGCCAGAGAGTGTGCCCGTCACAGATCACAAAGGCAGATCTGTGTATGTTCTCAAAGTTTCCTCGCAACAAGCCTTCAATTTTAAGACATCTCTCTCTTGCTGCATCTTGTACGAACATAATGGTATCCCTCAGATAATGGAAGCAGTGTTCACCCAGGATTGGCACCTACCAATTTTTCGCACCTTCATGTCAGAAATTGAACAGAAGAGGAAGCCAGGCATGAGTGTTCATCTGCTTGCGTATTAGTTTACATCAATATAAGGTTTTGAATTTCATTTTGTTACCTCCGTTCTCCTAAAAAGCAGAGATGAAGCTGAGCTTCTGCTCTTCATTAGCCAGTTTGGATGGCTGCACAGTTTCTCAGTATCCTTCACTGCTACGTATCTTGCATTGGAAGTGCCTGAACAACATTCACACCCACAGCGTTTAGGCAGTCGCTGACTGTCAAGAAAGAACATAGCTTCCAAGCTCCGTAAGAGTGCCACGGCTTAGACACAAACCAATCAAAAGGAATACTTTCAGGCTGCAAACCACTCTGCTGGTTGCACCGCCAGCGCAACAGCCTTTTAAAAAGAGAGCCTGAGGATGCTCAGCGGTAAAATACGGCCTCTACCTTTCAAGAAGTGTAACAGTGACATCTAGTGCAAGAAAACGGCATGGCAGGGCTCAGAAATGTCTTCGCTATTTTCTTTTCTCCAAAACTGAGGCAAGTCATTGCCCGTCAATTTTCTGTAAACTGAGATTAGCTTAGAGGTTATATTTTATCAGGTATTCATCTGTTATTAAACCTGTGCAAGAGTCTGGAAAATATAATGGGCTGTTGCTGAATTATTTGGTTTCACACAGTATGGTTTCACAGACAAGCTGCTAATTTCTCCCATGCTGCAAGGTTCTCCTACGGAAAATGTAACTTTCTGATAAAAAGTCTAAGCCTAAAAGATGTTTCAGAGTACCAAGACATTATTATATGAGTGGAACAAAGGCAAAAGCAGATTTCACATATTCTAGCATGAATGTCATCAGGAAGAATAGTGACAATCTAAAGCAATGGGATGAAGAAAAAAAAAATTACGTGCTGATATACACGCTCTGTATAGTCTAGAGCAGAAATCCAGACCACAGCTGTGGATCACCATCTGCCTACGCTGAAGGATCATAGAAGAAAACATGGTGCATCTGTCCTATGTGTGGGTAGATAGGCAGCATACCTGTCCCATAGACTAAATTTTGATCAAGTATTTAATCTGGTTTAGGGGAAGAGAGGGAGTTCACAAGCCTGAAAATAACAGGAAGATGGTATACTATTGCTTACCTGAGAAAATGACTGTGCTGGAGAGGAGGACTATTCCATGCAGAGAGCGAGCGTATGTGAAGTCAGGCTGACACCAGCTCCTGGTAATTGCATAGAAAGAGAAAGAAATGGGACTCTTACTAAAAAGGAGAAGGGAAAGAAGGCTAGGCTGAGGATAACTGTCAATGTAACTGAAATGCTGAAGAAACTTTTCCAGTCCTACGAGAGCATTAAACTGCTTCGCTGATTCTTGGGCTCATCATCTTTGTGGTTAAGAAGAAATTTTACAAGTTAATACTTCATCCAAAAACAGGATTCAGAAGAAAAGTCTCATAGTATTTCAAACAGAACTTTTTATAGAGTTTAAAAAACTAAGCATGATAAAGAAAGAAGAAAAAAAAACATGATATCAGATGCTTTGGAGATTTGAAAGCAAGCTTAGTTCTGAAATACTCTTAAAGAAACAGAATACTATCATGCCATCCTAGCAGGCATTTTCATATTACCAGCTGGGTGATTGATTTCAGGTACCTCTTAGAGTTTTTATGCAAAGGAAGTGGAAAAATTTAAATGGAAATCTGAGTAGGTGGAGGAGGGAAACCAAATACTATGCTTTGAAATTAAAAAGAAAAATTTTCACCCAGAGATGTCTCAGCAAATAGAAGGAGAAAATAAGAAACCTGAAAATCAAAGGAAAGAAAAAATGCAACCCGACTATTATCTCACGAGGGGAAGGAAAACAAGACAGGATACTGTGACCTGACAGTGAGAAAAAAAATGCAACAAACAATGACAAATATAGTAACACTGAAAAAAATATATGGGAAACAAAATGTATTAAGTTTCGCTATATCCAACTGTTTTGTAACAAAAATATAGCCTTTGGGTGTTTCAATTTTGTATTCCTTATTTTTCCATGATCATTTTCTTTTTTTCTTCATCTTTGTACTGGATGTCTTAAGTCAACAGATTAATTGATGTACTACCTTAAACTTTCTGTAATCTTGGTCACACTTTCCACATCTTTATCTTGGGGCCACCATCCTCCAGATCTGGTTCTATATCAGGGTGCCCAGGGCCCCATCCAACCTGGCCTTGAACACCTCCAGGGACGAGGCATCCACAGCCTCTCTGGGCAGCTGTTCCAGCACCTCACCGCTCTCTCTATGAAGAAATTTCTTGACTGAAAACATGACTTGATGACTGAGTTGGGTGGAAAGTGGTGTGGCAAAAGTGAACCTTACAGCTAGAGGATCTGCAGCAAAGCATCTGCCACCATAAATAATATTGCCATTAAAAATGTTTCATTTATTTCCAAGTTTCCAGCCCTGGTACTGGTTATCAAAGCTTATGGTGAAAGTTACTTTATAGTGACAGAGGTAGCTGTTTTATTACTGACAGAATGACCAATAGGCCTTATTTTTTTTCCCTTTTAACTTGCTCATATGGTACAGAAGCATGTCTATGGGTGGGTGTAAGCATAGCCCCACCGTGGTCTGCCCTGGGAGCCCATTTGTCATGAGCAACACCAAGGAAGGGGCATGTATTGTATGTGTACATGCAGGTAGAGTAGGGGGTGAGTAGGCCTTGGCTTGTGAGTAGGCTATAGCTGGATCCTGCAACAGCAGAGGAATACAGCTAATACCATACAGTCCTTTACTTTTGCCTGCCTGGATGATTCCCTGTTCAACCTACTGCAGGGAGCCCAGTTCAGCAGGGAATTGGACTGGATGATCTCCAGGGGTCCTTTCCAACCTCAAAGATTTTGTGATTCTGAGAAATAACATTTTTAAAACAGTGACTTGCTCAAGTGGCCATATTTCTGTGTTCACAAATAAGACTGAGAAGTTGACTCTTTCTGGTTGTGTACAGGAGCTTTATGCTTATGTTTTCAGTTACTTACTTCAGCTCAGCAGACAGTGCAGTTGTGTTGGAGTGGTATCAGGGTGCTTTGATGGAAACTTGCTTTCTTCTTTATCTTACGCAGAATATTAAGATGGAATTAAGAACTGAACGTGCATGGGATGGTTCGCCCATGAGCCATAACCCAGTAACAATTGCACTGAAGTCCTATGACACAGGAATGCTAATGCAAGTTACTGCTCCTCTCAATCCTCCAGCACCAGTTGGAGCACCAGAGAAACCCTTTAGAAAACTGTGGGACTACAAATGCAAGAGTAGCCGTTCTGCTGCAAGTATCTGATTTGTGCAGCCACCGGTCACAGATCACCAAGGTTGGAAAAGGCATACGAGATCATCCAGTCCCATCATCCACCTATCACTAATAATTCTCACTAAACCATGTTTCTCAACACAACATTTAAATGTTCATCTGTAATTAATATGCCTGGTCTTTAAGTTTCTCAGATTATTTTCTAAAACCCATCTAATTTGACAGCTTCATCCTGAGCACTCTGGAAAAGAATCCTGGCAAAGAACTGGGCTGTAACCACCACTACAGTTTAAAAAGTTCCTTGAGTAACCATGAACATCGTGCTGTATTCAACTTTAAAGTTGAACCAAGAGACACCCTCTTTCCCTGTGTGGTGAACTCTTTTCATTGCACAAATGACAGTAAGGTGATTGACCACTAAATGGGACTGTGTTATCATCTTCATATTGACAGCATTTAAAAAAAGCTCTTCAAGTTCAGATTACAGCACAGCTCTTAAATGAGAAAGCATCAGTAGTACGCACACAGTCAAAATCTGGGACAGTCAAAAATCATTATGAAAACACTTGGAACACAACAAAATAGGTAACTAGAACAAAACATTAACAGCTCGTCTCTGTTTTTAAGTTGTGGAAGCAGTTGTCAGGACTGAACAGCATCTAGAAGTCGAACTTCATAAGTGTAGCTTGCTTAAAAAAAGAGGTGAATGCTAATTTATGTTTCTTGTTCTAATGCCTGTAAAATGTATGCATGAGGCAGGGTGTGGGTACAGAGGTGACTCCAGTATGGAGGATATACATCTTTGTGGCAGACAAATACACTAATAACTTGGCATCTCGTGATGAAAACTGCAGCTCTGCTTTTTGACTGTCACAGACAACCATTACTGCTACTGACTTCTGGCAAATGAAGACTATTTTCAGGAAGGACACTTATTAGCTTTACAGTCCTGTTCTACCTTCCTGTTTTCAGTAAGGAGGCGATATCACAGGGATATGACTTTTCAATAGCTCAAAACCTATAAACAATATTTGGCTGGAGCATAGGTATGTTGTAAAGCAGAGTATCCTTCTGTTCTCACTCAGACTGCATTTTCAGTCAGCACAAATTGAGAGAGTTTAGAGGCCATCTCTTTAACTTCATTTCACACTGTGTTACTTGTTAGCAGCTCAGGATTCTGCCCTCTTTCCAATACAAGATTTTCAGAAATACCATTTATATTCCCAGAAAACAGGGTGTGAGGGGGAAATCAGTTAAACCTACTGAGAATGATGTAAGACAGTATTAAGAAACATATATTTTTTTTTCCTCATTTACCCATAGTCATCACCTGGAATGCTACAATCAAAAAGGTCAGCGCAATAGAAAGGCAGTACAGGAACTGAACAGCAAAGAGACTAGCATGGATGGAATTGCACTACAAAGGGAAAGGTGCAAAAGGTACTCACCTACCTCTTAAGATCTAGACTCACAGGAAAAGCTCCACAGAGGAAGAATCACCAGAAAGAGACCCTTCCCCCCTTGCAGTCAGCCTTTAAATGGGATCTAGGAGAGATGCAGCCAGACTCCACCTCTTCCAATCACAGAGCTGAATTGCCTTCACCTGTGTGCTCAGGGCTGACGGTGCTTTGCCTCAGGTGATCAATCAGAGGTTCAGGCTGTGATCAACAGTTACCATACAGAAAAGCTTTTATTGGAAGCAAAAGCACTGATCAATCAACAGTTAAGTTTCTGGACCAGTAACTTCTAAATGTGCAAAGTATGCAACTGCCTATGGATGTGTCAGTTCATCTAGGTCTGGAGCTTTTAATCTGTGCAGCACAGAGGAATTGATGCCTTCAAAGAAGGGAAAATTATGCTTAAATTACAGTTGTGTTTCCATGAGAGCCCTAAGACTGTTAAGTGTCTGGCTTGGAATCTGCTTCTTGCAGTTTCTGCATTTCTGCTGTATTTTCACTGTGTTTTGTCATTCTTGTTTACTGAATGTGAACCTTGTGTGCCTTAATCTTTGGCTGCAACCAGGAGTGAGAACACCTCCCTTCAGGAACATGACTGTCATAGCTTTTTGTAATCCAGTACTCACACTACCAGACGTTGCAGAGGTACAACACTAGCCAGCCCCATTCCTATACTTGGAGTTTTCACTTACATGTTGCTGAAGGGGAAATTCTGTTACTTTATTAGCAGAAGTCCCTGATTCAAATTCAATGCGGAATCTATAGCAATGACTATGTGCATAGGGAAGTCTTAATTAAAGTTTTGTGTACTCCAGGCAAAGCTTCTGGGGAGAATCATGTTTAATAAGACCTGGATACAGTTGTATGTCTACAAAAGCTTGGGCTTTTTATGTCACCTTAAGGGTTCAGTTCAGACATATATAAGAACGTTCAGACTAACAAAATATTGTTTGCTTGCCATTTACCCCCAAAAGTACACAAATGTGTTGTGGGTACCTACTTTTCTCCTTATTAGCATGAGTATTTTAACACCACTGAGAACTGCCGGATTGCAAGATCTAATCTGGGAGCTTTCACAGAACTCAGTTGTTCCTTTCTTGTCCTTTCTGAAGTGTTGCGTAGAAAACAGCTAACCTTAGCTAGATTCTCTTTCAGAATTTAATCAGTATTTGTATCTTTTAACTTTACAGATTAAAAAACCCAGTGAGCAATATCACACATAGGTGTCTCTGCCATCTGGTTTGTAATGACAGCTGCTTCTGTTTAACTCGTTGGCTTTTGTGGCTGCAAAAACATTTTGGTGGTTAGGTCTTGGAGATGGCATGGCATTATAAGACGTGAGAGATATAAGAAGGAGAAAATAAATATAGAAGATAGAATAGAATAATGCATTTTTAAAGTTGAGTTTGATGTTCAAAGTCTATCTTGAACGATATAAAAGATTCTTGATCGCATCCCAACAGCTTACATTATTAAAAAGCAAAACCTTTTAAGTTGAAAATATTTTCTGAATGCCATCTTTAGCAAAAGCCACTGAAAAGAATCAGGCTCTTTAGTCACTGGGAAATAACAGATAATGTATATTTTGTCCCCTAAAATAAGGTTTTAATAACATATTGGTAGCAGGAAAAAAAATCAGTACACTGATCATTGATCCCAGAATGTCTAAGTGATCTGGGATCTCTGCTGCCAGCTGCTGTTCTTGGTTCCTTAAAGCGTCTGTGTTCTGATGATTAAAAAAATAATAATAGTAACAAAAGAACAGCCAACCAAAACCAAGACACGAGGGTTTGCTATATAAATAATGAAAGATGTAACATCTCTGTTTTTTTTAGACAGCTACTAATTTAAAATAACTTGCTGCATTTTTATCCATCAGATGACCTTTTTACCAGAAAGTATATGACAGGCACTGTCAGAAATTCATTGAAGTTCAGAGAATTCAGAAGTAATGACTGGTATTCAAACACTGCATAGTTATTGTAGAAGGGCTGTATTACTCTGGAGCTCCCCAGACATGTAATTTTCTTCTTAATCATTAATGACCCATTGAGATAAGTTATGATGCCTCCCTTTCATTAAATGCTGGTTCTCGTGTGAATATATTTGTTTAGCTGATTGTAGTGATTATTCATTGATTCCACAATGACTTTTTTTTTTAACATGACCAAATGTTTAAGAAAATTATTGCCTGAGTGTATGCATGCAAATGTACCAAAGCTGTGTGATCTCCAATCTAGCATTAAAAGTTGTGAAGCTTTCAGTGTTGACACGTTGTACAAATGATTCCATCCAAATTACATAGCCGCTAGGTATACTTATCAGCAGAGGTAAAGGAAAGAAGAGTTGTTTTCCTGAGTGATCTATAAAGTTGTTTTTAATAGAGCATTAGCTTCCCTATGCTCTCAAATAACACTGAAAGCATATTTAAATTGCCAATAGATGGCAGCATCGCTCTTCAGGAGAGTAATGTAAGGCACTTAACGATTAATGTTGATGTAAATTGCTTCAGCAGAAAGCTATTGTCTCAATAAATGTTGTTCTGCTGCATTTCTTTTCCCAAGTTCATTATCTATTTTTGCTCTAAAATAGCAGGAAGAGTTTGGAATGGAACAGAAGTTAAGGCTGTATTTTATGACTTAACATACACAACAACAGGAAAAGGTTTGAAAGAAAAATGTGCTTAGGACATACGTGGATGTATTTTTCAACACCAGTACATGAAGTTGAGCTAAAAATCTTAATTACACTTATTCTGTAAAACCTTAAGATTGTTGTGTGAATAGAACCATATTTTAAAAGACGGATTTTTATAGAGCCTACCTTAAGAAACTCATTTTCTTACTCTTGTCAGTCTCTTGAGTTCAGTCCCAGAAGTCAGGACCTGAAAGTATAGGATCCTATTCAGACTTGAAGAACAGATTAGTTTGAAATTATAGTATTCAGCCATTCACAAATAAACTACTAAATGTATACCTGCGCAGCACTGATCGACTTCGGCAAGGGGTGCGAAGAGGTGGGGAGGAGCAGGGCAGTGGAGCAAAAATACAAAGCTTTTTATAGTTATACAGTTATAGTTATACAGTTATACCATTCCTGAGCTTCAGCTTTTCAGTCAACTTTCTCCATGAGACAGCACACGTGAGGGAGAGTTCTTGGAGGGAGAGAGAAGACATTCACGAAGGGCATTTGAGGTTGGCAGCAGCTGGAAGCTCTCTGCTGAAATGCAGATGGCGTTAGACGAGAAGACAATCAGATCAGGGGAAGCACAGCTCGCAGCATACAAGTCCTTCCATTCTCCATTTTCAGTGCTTTAAGGTAAAGAGTAGCACAGTTTTACTTGGAAAAGACCTGCAACTCAAAAGAAAAGTGTTCTACCTTCTGGCATAGTTCACTATGCACTAGTTTCTATCATATGCATAATCCTTGTTTCCTGTCTGAGTCTGGATTTAGCTTTGGTAGTGTTTTTAGGTTCAGAAGAGCCATGCTCATCCCATCTACTCTCTGAATTATCTTAGTAGGCAGAGTAGAGCCAAGTAGATGATTAGTCCTGATCTCACCAGTCCTAGGCTCTCCTTCTTCCATTGTCGTACTAATTATTTATTTGCAATACCTGCGTTGTTGGTTGGGTTGGCTTTGTTTTTGTTTTGTTTTTGTTTTTTATATTTGTTTCAATTACTGTTAATTGAGATATCTGAGTACCGTTGTATGACTGGCTATTACAGGTGAAAACATATTGCCTGCTTGTAAGCTTACTGTGAAAGCTGATATATGGAGTGGAAAATGTGATAGATAATCTTCTCTGCCAGCCTTAGAGCATCTGCATTTGTCAGCCTTTCCATTCAGGAAGGAGAGACCTGCATACTATGTCACCTTCCTGTTGCCTTTGATCAGAAATATATCTTGACTCCTGACAGCAAGGAAATTTTTCTTGTTTCAAGTTTTGTTGAAATCAGTGCATCTAAGAATGGGTCTTGACTGACTTCTTGAGGTTCAGCAGATCACACGTTTTCTTCCTTTATTAAAATTATTTATTAAAATATTAAATTTTCATATTAAAGTATTCATATGTATGCTCTGCAGTAACTGTAGGAAGCTCTAGAGCCAATGCCCATATCATGCTTTATACTTCTGTAGAAGACTCATAATTTACCCATTAGTATAATCGATGTTTCTGAGAGAAGAATTAAACCAGTGGGAAGATGAATTTTCCAAATTTCATTCGTCCTTATGGTATCAGAGTATCTCTCATTTGTACATCGTTTTATGTGGTCATCTGTTGTTTCTTTTCTTTCATCCCAAGGGGCAGCAAGAGTGCGTTGTTTTAGCAAGCAGGATTTTGTTGTTTTGATTGCATGGTTGTTTCAGTTTGATAAGCATGTGCTAAAGACAACATCAGCAAGATGTGTCTTGCATTTGGAGCAGAGATTGATGACATTTCTGATCGCATCCACTCAGTGATTGTTTGAGGATGTTAAAAACTACTGGAAAATATTATTCCTTATAGTTGCTCAGAAATGAGCTACCAGTGGAAATACAATTTGCTCTACGCAAAATTGCTAAAATAGATATTAAATATTTCTGAAACATGAACCGATTATCCCCCTTTAAAATCCTGTCATATATTATTTGTTATTAATCCAGTTTAATCTTTCTTTATTCCATCCTTAGCTACTACAGCGTTCACGTTAAAGTACACTTCTGTATCACTGGTTCCAGTTTCACTGGTGCATATCTCAGACCATACACTGCCCACCCAAATAAACGTTGTCCAAAAGGGACTTTGTAGGGCTGTGACCAACAGAAGAACGGTTTACACAGGATTCAAGTGCCAACAAGGTTAGGAGAGGGTTACAAGATACACAATCCTGTCAAAAGTATGTAATGTGGATAAACTCGTTGAGCACGAGATGGCCCACAGTAAGGGATAAGAATGTGAACATGCAGATCAGGGTCACACGTGAAACCCAGGGAGGGCTGTGGTGAAACTGAAGTCTCCTGCATAGATTTACTTCAGCTTACATCCTTCTGATGACCGAAGTAAGAAATCATGCAACCCTGTACTGACTAAGGGATCTTTGCTTTGTGCCAGACATACAGATGCTAACAGCTTGGAGTGGCAATCACACAATGAAATTTGACTTGTCTCAGAGAAATTCATGATGATTCCTTGTAACGGAAGAGTTGCTGGCACTGAGGTCCTGTCAAAAAGTATTGCCAAAAATGACATAGAACACCTACAAGTAAACAGGCTATGACACAAAAGAAACCAAAGATAGACTTTTCTGTGTTTATTTTCTGTATTTCTATAAAAGAGAACAGTAAAACTGGAAGATAGTGCAGATTACGAATTAAGTGGCTAACCAATTGAGGGACAACAATTTCCACGTCCTTCTGCGAACACACAACACCTTGGTCTGGAGAGCCTAATGACTTATCTTGGGCATATGCTGCATTTCCTCCACCAATTAAAATGATCAAAACTTGCCCTTCAACCTACAACTCTGTTTACGTGATACGTGAGATAAATATTAGGAGACTGCAGTCATGTGAGGACTGCCTGCAAATGTGTTCTCAGTGATGTTTATTCAGCACCTTGAGTTAAATCTCATTCACTGATTCAATGGCAAAGTACACATTGCTTCCACTGAGGGCAAGAGAGGATCACTATTGCTTAAAGGAAAGGTTTAAATCCCACCTAAGATGTCCATATTAACAGAACACATTGATTTGTATTCTGGAATGAATCATTCACAGAATGGTTTTCCTCTAGCTGGTCTGTGAGAGCAACCTGCAGTACTAATTTATGTCTAAAGAACTAGTTGTAAATCTACTCCATTCCCTAGTTAACTTAAGCACTGCAAAAATACAAACTAAGATGAAAATTAAAGAAAAACAAAAACCCTCAAACCAAACTAATTTATGCAAGACTTCCTTAACCAACTTCCTTAAGCAACACCATTTCATGAAGCAGTAAATAGTTATTGGCAAAAGAATGACTAAAAGCAAGCATTTCGAAAATGCATTTCCTGAATTTTTCTATGAAAAAGCATTTCTTGGAATCTAATTGCAAGTCAGTGGTGGGGTTTTATAGGCTTATAAAGCCTATTCTATCAATACGCTGCTGTATAACCTGCTAATTATTAATCCCTTGTTGAATTCCACATAAGTTTTGTACCTTAGTACAACTTTTCTGCAAACAAAGAACAATCATTATATATATATATATATATTTTTTTTCCAAATTAAAGCCCAGCATAAACAGATATGTTGAGCCCAGAGTGCTTAAAAACAGTAATATGTGCCAGATGGTGGAATGCCTACGTAGAGTTTCTGCAGTAAACTGGAGCAGTACTTCACCGTACTGGTTCCAAGAGTCTGCAAGCAATGAACTCAGTTACCTTGAAAGTTTCTGAGCAGCAGGTGGAGCAGACTGACCCCCTGCACTTCAGTTCTTGAGCCCTTTCAGAGAAAGGAGCAGTTCTGAACAGCTCAAGTGCTGCTTTATACTATATGTTTATTTTATTTTATTTTTGTTACCCCTCTCTCCCAGCCTCCAATCAGGACATCTAGCAAGAGAATTGTGGTGTGTTTGCTCCTCTCATGCTCCCATGCTTTCTCATGGGAGAAAATCATCAGCTGTCTTTCATAAATGAGCGTGAGCCAATGTTGCTGTTTTTATGTAGGTCTAAACAGCTGCTTATCTTGAGTCTTGTAATTGATTTACCTCTTCCTGTGGGAATTTGATTTGTGATAGCCTCTCTCTACCAAAGACTTCACAGCTCCACAGGCCAGAGGAGTTGAGGATTTCTGCCCTGCAGAGCTCAGAGAAGATGGAGATGACATTAGAAGGAAGGTTGAAGCATTTGCATCCTCACTTTTTTCCTTATCAGAGGAAAAAATTCCCTGCAGAGGGAATGTGGGGACAAAAATCCCCTTCAGTACTGGGAATGAGCCCCAGAGTGTAAACCTAGGGGGCAAAGTATGTATTTTCAGACTAGACTGACAATATCCAGAAAACAGCAAAAAATTTACTATTCCTACTGCTTCACGTGATAAAGACTCTGAATTAATTACTGCCAATTAATTATTATTAATTAATAATCATAAAGCAAATACGGATAATATACAGAAATGCCTCTAGCAATTGAAATTTCTTACTTTGGAGCACATTACTCTGGTCAGTGGCCCGGACCACAAAAACAATGTAGTTAGCTTCTATTTTCTTCTGCTAAATCCCCACAGGAATTAAGCTACTCAACTTCTAACCCAGACAGACAATGGATACAATCTCTCCCAGTTTTAATTCATGACAAACAACCTTCTGAGTCCTTACCATACAGCCATTTCACTGGACTATGATTGTCAGCTCCTTACCTCAAAATACATCACTGTAGGTGAGGCTACAGAGGGAGGGTAAGGTTTTGTATCCTTTGCTCCCTTCCCTGACACGTTGCTGAGTCTCAACCATGTCTACCGCATAGGAGCGGATGATTTCACATGCTAGAATCAGCAAGGCAGACAGAAAGCGAGGCAATGCTCAGCAGCCAAACCATGTGAAGTGTTTCTTCATTTTCAGCTCTGTATGGCTCCATGCCTGTGACACAGCAAGAGGAGAGCACAAGGCTCCACCAACTCCATTCTCTTCTTATATCTACCGTAACTCTGTCACCATTCCACCCATCTTCAAAGAAATAAGCCAGTAAGCTAAGGGGACGTTTGAACAAGAAGTCCATTGCAACTGCGCAGTAATAACCTGTCTTATTCTCTCATGATCCTGTTGCACCAAGACCACTTCAGGACACTGCTAACATTTAAACCCTGATTTAAGAAATTGTAGGAGAATGGATTGGTAAAGAATGTATTTTGAGTCTACTTGTGTATTTTTGATTGGTCCCTGCAAATGGCTTACCATGTTTAGTTTTGTTTTAGCACTTAAAGGTTAGACCAAATTTCAGAGATGTGATCTGGCTGTAAAAAATAAAGGTGAAGTCTTTTAACTCTGGAAGGATATTAGGTGATAAACAGCCAAGGTCACACTATGACCTGCACAACTGCAGCAGAGAAGTTCATTACCTCAGCTGTACAGAGAACAAAACGAACCAATTTCCTAGTGGGCCCAAGAGACACGATGATTGACAGGAAGATAAATAGGGAACTACAATTTTAAGAAGTATGGACGATCTTTGAATTTAGAGGAAATATGAAAAACAGAAGGGCCTATTACAGTATGAGCAAAATGCAAGCTTAAGAATAAAAGGAATAATAGCAATAAATATTCAAATTAAATATTTAAGCCAAGAGAAAAGTAAATTATTAAATCATAATGTTCTCTAAATCTGGATTAGTAGAGACTGCTGCTCTTCATATGAAATTATATATCATCCTTGAAAAGAGTGTTTAAGGAGAACTGGAGAAATTGGATTGGCTCCCAGAAAGAGGGATATTTCATTTTTGATTCTGATAATATTAATTGAAACCTACATTTTAAGGAGGAAAAAGAAAAATTTATAGAACATAAACATAAAAAAATCAAAGGAAACATTGACGAATTTTGCCTGCTAGAAAATAAAGACTAAAAAGAAAACTCTGACTATTTATTCATTTTGATTTCTCTGAATGCTTATTTTTCCCTCTGATAGCAGCATTAAAGACAACGTGGAGTGATAAAAAGCGCATAATGCAGTTTCTTTTAGATATTTCCCAATGTAAATTCCAAAAGAAAAAAATCCTACCGCTCATTCCTTCCTGATAGATACGACAATTGTGAAAAACCAATGGAAGATATTGTTCCGTTTCTTACAATTTCAAATGTCCCAATGGTTGCATTGTCCCATCTATGTGTGTCTATTTTTAGATAAGATTTGTCTTCAGGAGTGGAGAAAAATATTCACAAGATCCATGGGTTAATTCCATCACATAGGAATGAATAAAGCTTAACAGTGTCTTGGAGCAAAATATTATATCTTTGTTCTTTAAGATATCTGTTATTTGTTTAGTTATGTTGTGTTTTTGTTACTTAGATATTTGCATCACAGGATATCAAATTATTTAAAGTAACAGTGATTATACACAAGGAAATATTTTCTCATATTTAGTTGTTTACTTTCATTTCTTTAAGTTTTTGTGTGTGTGTGTGTGCGTGTCTTTTTAAGTTTTTTTGTTGTTGTTTGTTTGTTTGTTTTTGAGGGGGGTTGTCACATTTTCTGTATTTTGGATAGGGTTGCAGGATAATAAACAGGCCCTGGAAAAATGTAGATTGACTGGATATAGCCAGTAGGCCCGACTAGAGTATATAGCAATAAAGTTACTGTAGAAATCCCATGCTCATTAATAGCAATCATCATCTCTATAAATCAGGCTAGACCTTACCCATGTCAGCCATGTGCTCCTAAATAAATGACACATGGTCCTGGCAAAGACTATGAGAAAAGTGCAGTATTCTTTTAGTTTCATAAAATAAGGTAGAAAGAACTAAGCCTATTCTGTACAGAAAAACAGCAAACTTTGGTACACGATGACAAATTCTGTTTTAAATCTGGCAGGCTGCATTATCCATCCACCCCTCTAAGCCAAAAGCTGTTAGAGAAAGATGTGAGCATCTCATCAGAAAAGTAAGGAAAAGAATAGCATTCCTGCCATAGGCAAAGTCATCATAGAACCATAGAATGGCTTGGGTTGGAAGGGACCTCAAGGATCAAGCTCCAATTACCCCCATCACATGCAGGGCCACCAACCTCCACATTTAATATAAAACATTATGCTTTTCTCAGCCTCAACCATTCCACCACTCACATGGTTCCTTGGCACGGCTGAATCACAGCTGAAGAAAGGATATGTCCTTTATCTTCTGTTTCCTTCTAGAACTACTCTCACATTTCTACAATTAATATGGTTAATGTTCCATAAGTGCTCATTCTCTATTGCTAGTCCAGAGGCAGGGCTTCTCCTGTCCAAAACACATGAAAGCAGAATTCATCAGAGACAGCAAACAAACTCCACCATCAAAACACAGTCTGTACTTTGGCGAAAACATGAGAGAGTTCTCAGAATTAAACCAATGTAAACAATGTCTTGAGCTAGGCACAAGTGGACACTGCAAGTGTGCAACCAATTATGTTAACATCACTTTACCCAGCTTAATTTACAGACAGGGATGTTTTCAACACATTATACTTGTTGAATGAGTCTAAAATGCATACATATATATTTTGCACATCCATTACCTATAAAGTAAAGTAGCAGCTGGTAACACATAATTCATTTTACAATTTGAAATAAAATATATTTCCCTCAAAGAAAATTTCTATTCTGCTTCAATAGCAACTATTAGGAAAAGATAAGTAGACTGATTTTATGCTGCGATAAGCAAATCTGAATTCCTGAACTGAAAGGTCCAATAAAAATTGCCTCCTCCGTCCAGTCCTCCTTTAAGAATAAAACAATAATCTCATGTTAGTCTCAAACCTCCATGCAGGGCACGATGAAAATGAGCAAGAAAGCTCTTAAACACTGAAGCAGACCATACAATAGCACCATAGCATATTCCAATTATGAACTTTTACTGTACAGTCAAGCTAAGAGGCTCGCTCATTTGCAACACGTACTGCTGAATTCATATGCTAGTAATGAAATACTTGTAGGTGAGGTACCTTTGTGCTGAAACATATTAGAGATTTGTAGGAATAGAACGGAAATTTCTACATGTAATGAAATAAGCGAAGTCAGCTAACCAACATAATAACTCACTATTTAGTGTTTCTGTTTCAAAATACCCTCTTCAAAGGACCCACAATTTATTTCAGAGTCCATAAGGGAATAATCAAAAGAAACAATGCCAAAAGCCATGCAATGTTTCTCACTAAAATTGAGCATAAAACAGCATAAACAAAGTCTCTCCACATGTCTGATTTAGAGCACTTAGTTACAATGGTCTAGAAGAGTTCATTCCACGCAAAACAAAGTGGGAAAGATGAAACCAAATTAAATTGGAAAAAAAAAGAAAAATCATTGGGTGGGGATTTAATTCACTGAAGAAACATGACAAAATACAAAGCAAGCAAGATGTGAAGGCAACTGGGGCAACAGTAGACTTCCTCCAGAATTCAACTATTCAGGCCAAGAATCTGTTTCCTTATGAAACCCTCATCTAATTTTACAATAAACTTTGCTGCAAACTCATGTCTGCCTTTTACTGCATTAGAATAAATGAAGTAGGAAGCCAAAGAATAAATTCAGAAGTGTTCCTCAGATGACACATATCAGAAAAAGAGTATTCAATGAAGTACCCTTACAGGCAACTGTAGCTCTTTTTCTTTTTTTTGGAGAGACATAAGCTCTGAAGGTGCTGGAATTATTGTACATCTTTCATTCAAACACTATTTGCAGGGATCGATTTTCCCCTTGAAATGATCCATTCTGCTTAGGATGCAAACAGCTGTTATTCATTTAACAGCTTCACCCAAAAGAAGAGATTTTAAAGGGCACATTTGGGATATTTTCCGCAGTCCTATAACCATGAAAGTCATAATCAAAAGTAAATCTAAACAACAAAAGATTCCTGTCATCTTGCAGAAGTAATACTACCACCACATTTAATTACAACCCTTTCATATGGCTTTTCTTCCTCAGTGGTCTATAGCTGATGGAAAATGCACTGTGTCAAGAAAAGGAAGAGAGGCAATGTAACACTTACAATACTTCTGACTAATCTCTTTGTTACCAGTTAGACCAGTTAGATGCATGATGTTCATCCAAGACTGCCACTTCATGGCAGTCTCACCTCAGGATGTTCAGACTCGCAGAGGCCATTGCAGGTGCCTGCCATAAAATTATAGAATGGCTTGGGTTGGAAGGGTCCCCAAGGATCATCAAGTTCCAACCCCCCTGCCAAAGGCAGGGCCACCAACCTTCAGATCTGGTACCAGCCCAGGCTGCCCAGGGCCCCATCCAACCTGGCCTTGAACACCTCCAGCAGTGGACGGGGCATCCACAGCCTCTCTGGGCAGCTGTTCCAGCACCTCACCACACTCTCTGTGAAAAACTTTCCCAACATCTAATCTAAACCTGCCCTCCTTAAGCTTAAAACCATTCCCCACTTACATCGTGTCCATTTTTTCCCTTTTCCCCCATTCCTACATCCTGTAGTCCTCAGAGACACACGATACAGACCACAGGATCTACCAGGCAGAACGCACAACTGTGCGTTATTTGAGGTATTTCTCAGCTGGCAGAACTAGGAATGACAGGCTGCTGAATTTGCCTTTCCAAAGCCATTTAAAACAGTGAGCATAAATAAAGCATCTTAAATAAATACAGACATCAAAGTCAGGTTCTTGGGTTGTTCTTGCTGTTTTTTTTTGTTGTTGTTGTCGTTTGAACTAATGCTCTTTTCATCAGAGTCAATATATTTACTTGGCTTCATGATACTTTTCTCTAGGCATTATTTCATACAAAAAAAATTCGCGACCTGAAATCTAACACAAATCCTCACTTTCAAGAATCTAGCATTCCTTCAATTCTTCTGCAATCCTTGTACACATTCTTCATTTTAATTAAAGGTAATACTAACAATAAACAATGGAAAAGTTTCACTTCCCAACAGCATTAATTCTCAATAAAGACTTGCGGCTTGAAACCAATTTGTCTAGTGGATGATAGCATGCATACCTTGAAGCCTTCCCCATCTGCCTTGTGAAATTAAAGTCAGCAAACTCTTCACACGTGAAACGCTGCTGGCTTCAAAACCTATGCAATAATTGCAAGATTCTATAGACAGCAAAATTAGCAAAATGTAATGGCATGGTAAAAACAAAAATAAGATTTCTATTAGACAGATGTATCAATAATTTTCAAGGACCTTTTATGATGAAACAACTGTGGAAAAAATAGTTAAAATGGACAACAGTATATTAATAACGGACATCATGAGGTAAAAGAATTTAATTATATCATTTAATATGAATATATCACATATCATTTAACCTGCACCATTCAACTCAAAGGATTCATTGCCTTAACCTACATCATTCACAGGAGGATAAAAGTATACTGAAGCATTCTCAGCAAAATATTCCTTGGTTCTATACATAATACAAACATGTCCTTTGTGATACAAGGATTTGTGAGCCAGATATTCAGTACTGTAAGTTACCCCTTCCTTTTTCCCTTCAACCTTCATCATAAATAGGGACTACAGTAACTAACCACATTTTTAAGTTCATTTGGTAGTCAGGAAATTTCTCTAATGTTAAGATTTCTCTAATGTTAAGAACACAAAAAAGTTTCTTTCAACAATGCCGCTGAACAGCTTATTGTTTTAAAAAACTTGTAAACTCAGATTAACACGAAAACATTTTCATTGTAAGTCAAACTGACCAACGAACTCCAGAATATATTAATCTTTGTCTAAAATGCATATTTTTCTAAATATTATGCCCATGGTGAGGCACTTAAAAGGAAGATTCACAGAGAAATTTTAAAAACTGGCATATTACTTATGATTATCTAGAAGTATTCCCAACATAGTTGCCCTTGAAGACTTCACAATAATGACAATTTTTAAGTAGCCAATGACATAAATAAGTAATTTTCTCCTTTCTCCTCTTCTTACATAGAGCTGAAGTCATGGATTTCACCAACAGAAGTAGTTTGTATCCTGATAATTCAAAAAGCAGCATTGAAAAAGGCAAGTATATTAATATTGCTAGGTATCTCAGATACATTTTTCACCCTGTCATCAGCTCTTCAGGATATCAACTTAGTAAAGGCTGTTCAGCAACTTCTGTCACCAGCTATACTTTAAAACTCTGATTTTGAGTTTGGTTGAGAAGTGTCCAGACTGCAACGTAAACGTTTACTGATTTCTGTCATAGTGCTTATGTCTTCACCTGTTTCACTTATTTTAAGTACAAGAAGTGTATCATTATTACTACCAAGTTCACTGACCAAACAGTAAATGCTTTGCACAGATTTTATTGCAGACTTTCACAACTGAAATATTCCTTTGGGTGCTACTCTTGCTCCTCTGGTCAATACTCAGTACAAAATAGATCTTAGATGGGGCTATCAATCCCAGGGAACTACTTCATCTCTAACATTCAAGAGTCTGTCGTGGCTCAGCTTACACATTTTATTATTCAAATCTGTCCTTTTACTCCTGTGTATATTCTCATAATATATCCTAAACCATTTCACTCTCCTCTGTAAGAATCACATGCCGTGCAAGAGACAAAATGTTCTTTTTCCTTCTTTCTTGAGCTCTGTAACTCCATTTTATTTCACCCTGTGGCCACTTACCTGAAATGTGATGAGAAAAAATAAATTCTATCGCTTTTCTGCTGGAAAAGCCAGGGTGCAAGCTCTATGAGAAAATCATGCATTCACAATGATCACTAGTATTGTATTTCAGAAGTTGCCATCACATGGCAAATACCCTCCATTATAAATGCATAGAAGCAATAATCCTTCCTGAGAGTTCCAGCACTGTAAGAAGAATGGTTATTATCCAAGGGTCACTGAAGAGAAAAAAGAAGCTTATCTACTTAATGTCATAGATTAGGACAGGATTTGATAAGTTACAAAACCAGACCATCTACAAGACAAGTAGAAAACACAAGAAAAAGCAGTTGGAGAGGTGGGATTAAGATAGAGAGACCTAAGCCTATCCAGTGTTTCCCTTTTCACTGTCCACCCAACACTACGGTATATTTTTGCATCTGCTTACCTTGCTTCATTTGCGAGCTCAACCAGGAGTAATCTGACAATCTTGCAAAAATACATTTTCCTTTGTTCTTTTTGCTTTAATCGGACTTCATTCAATCTGTTATTCCATGTGATAACTAAACCCTTGCCTATGTTTTTCATTAGATGAACTAAATCACAAGAATAAAATACGCATTGTCCCAAATATTCAACTCAGAACAGCAAAGCCTGACAGTGATGGGCCAGGGTTGGGAGGTGGAACAAAACTGATACAACTGTTGCCCACTGTTAATCCTCCTCACAACTCATGCAGTTACTCACCATTAAAAGTCGTATCTTAGGTTATCTTCAGTTCTCTGGTAAAAATATAAATAAATAAATACACTGTCCAATTTAATTAATCATCTAACTCCTCCTTCAGGTAAGTGAAAACAATACAGTATAAAGCATTTTTAATGTGTACATACGATGCATTAAAATATATATATATAAAAGAAACTGTTGATTCTGCTGACGACAGCATCTTCCCTTCACGCAATGTAGCAAAATCACAGAAATGAGGCAGATAAAGCTTCCATCCAGTTATTATTATTTTTTTTATAATCATTATTATTTAATTAAGCTGCTTAAAATGAACTATGCTTGAAGCAATGCTGTTTTGTGGAGTAGCCAACAGGTAGGACCTTTAAATACTGTGTTGTGAAAAAAAAACCCAAAGATTTTTTGGGAAGCCCACATTGTTTTCCACAATTTCTCCAGTATAAATTATTATTTTTTCATTATTTTCTCATTGTTAGGGTAACTATAAAGCATGCTCCATTAAACAAGGAGTTCATAAAATACGTGATTTTCATTACCTCAGGAAAAACCTCCCTACTCAGAAGTAACTCCTTCTCACAGCATCATGAGATATCTACTATCATAGTCAATGAAAAGATGTAACCGAGATTGAATTTAAATCATCAAAATAATCACTAAGAACACCTCCTTCATTTTTACCACTGTTAAGCACTTGGAATCTACAAGCAAGCAATTAGAGAAGTAAAATTTAACTTCATATTCAAAGTTCTGGCAACCGTCTCATGACTTCTATGTCACAGTGTAAAATAACCCTAAATATACTGTGCTCAAAACTTAAGACTTTGATATGTCCCCAGACAATCAGTTTCCACAGGGTCTTGGAAATACGGGGCTCTTGCCCTCAGCTTGTGAGTCCCCAACTACCCCAGTGACACTATTACAAATAAGACAGTAGGATCTGTACACACAAACAGGGGCTTGGGTGAATCACCACCAACAAAAAAATCCACTCCAGAAATTAATAACCTTGGTTACAAAATCTTTAACAATCTGTGACTGTTAAAGTAACCCTGAGGGGAAAAAAAAAAAAAAAAATTAAATGCCAGGAAGATTTTTTTAAAAAATGGTCAGCAAATGGTACAGAAATTATGTATCAACATTAAGAATATATATTTATTGTTACATATAGTCTATATGTATAAAAGGTGTTTCTTATATCTATGCACAGTAAGTTTCCTAACTGGACTTTGTAGCAAAAGAGCTTGAAAAAAAAATGTACTTCGTGTGCAAATGATCTGTAACGTGAACCACACAAAAGGACAACAGATCAGCATTGTAAAAATACAGAAGTCATTCAGTTTTAAGTTTCATAAACATAAGCTGTCTGGAAAAGAAAATGGTAAGATGTAAACAGAAATACAGGTGTTAAAGCAGCCAAAGACAACTATACAGACATTTGGTTTTTATTTTTATAAAAAAAAAGATCAGATTTATTAGTGCCAATGTATGTTTATAATAAGGTAACAGAAACTAAGCTAATCTGAGTAGCAACTTACAAGAAACGATATCAAAATAGTATTTCTTGTAGAGTGAAAGATAATACTTTTAACTTGGTTCTTGCCAGCTAGAAGTCCCGTTATCTGTCTATGAAGCCTTTAAAGAAAAGTTGCTACAGTCAAATGGGGTCCTGATAGAACTTGGCACATAAAGAAACAATTCAGTGTTCATCCATACAATATCTCTCACTCCCCTGAAGCAGTCATACATACAATACTTACATAAAGCATATACACTATGACTAAAGCCATGTACGGCCTACAGCACATAGAATACCTCAGTTCTAAACGTAACATATCTCTACATCAAAAGCAAGTCACTGTGTATTTACAGGCAGATGATCTCGTTCTGCAGATGCGGATTTTGCTTGAAGATCCTTCTATTAGCATGTGCTAAAATGTCCAAGTCATTGACTTACGTATCAAATTAGAGGTGTATCCACAGGAAGATCTGTCTGACAGTGTGCGAGGATTCTAAGGCAATAGGAGTAGTTGTTCCACAGGACTAGTGCTGCCATTGCAACCTGCCCTCCCTCAGAGCAGCAAAGCCTTCCTTCTCTGGATTCAGCCAGGCATAGTGAGACATTCATGATCTTGCAAGCTGTTGGCTCAAAAGTCTAAAACTTCTCGTTGGTTATTTTTGTTGTTGTTGTTTTTAATGTTCACAGAATAGCACCATAGGAATTCACGCTTGATAAGAAACAAATCTAGGGTCCACTGTTTTGTTTTGCTTTTTTCATCATCACAGACACTCTTCCTTTCAGAAAGAAAAAAAAAAATATATATATATATATTAAGGAAACCTCCCACTTGGATACTACTATAGCTTCATTTCTGATTAGCTAAACATGAGTCATTAACAAAGAGGTCCAGCGAAATAAAGCTTTGTGGTGGCTCCAAGTGTACTGTTAAAAACAAATTCAGTAGGAGATTCAGACAAAACTATATCTCATGGATACAGATTTGATTGGTGATAGGTTTTCGTCTCAGTCTATATTCTATGTTCAGTGCAAAATAAAAGCACATCATCAGACATAGCTTACTTAGCCAGCAAACCTAACATTTTCAGATGCTTACATTGTTCAAATTCAGTTAACTAGTGATCGGTCAAGCTAATGGTGACCAATGTAACAGTTCAGACTTCTCAGTCACAAGTAAAACAAAATAGTTTTTATGTTTCAGAAGTAAGATTTTCCAGTTTCAAAATGCTGATAACCTGATACGACAGGCAAACAGGTAAAAAGTACAGAGCAATGTGGGAAACCTTCCAATTTCATATCTTTTTTCAAGTCTTTATACACACTGTCTGCAGGATATCAAGTTAAAGCAATTAGATATAAGGACAGTATTTTGAGTGCATGAACTGAAACACCTTTTTTTTTTTTCTTTTCCTTTTCTCCTGGACACCATACAACTGTCAGAAGGAAGAACGTTTTGTAGAGTCACCTCACTTGATCATAACTGAATGTTCACTTATCTATAACAAATGTCAAACCACGAAGAAAAGCTTTCATATTCTCCTGGAAGTGTGCAAAGTCCTTTCACCACCTCTGCAGAGACAATCAAGTATGGAGTCTGCACATCACCATCTTGTGTATTCCACTGGGATAGGTTTTTTGTTGGTTTTTTTTTGTCTCTGGTCTCGTAAGTCATCATTTCAATTGGACTCATATAAAACTTTTGCGCTAATAACTTCAGTTAAATAAAAAAGACATGACTTCCTTTCCACTGTGCATTCTTTTCTGTCTTGCTCTCCTTCTCTTGAATAGAGGTTCTTGTGCTATTTTTTGGTGTGCACACTATCTGGATATTTTATACTTCTGTATCGTATATGGAATCCTTTCTTGTTGATTGTATCATCAGTGTGAAAGTGAAGTAAAAGAGTTTCCCCTGCTGAATAGATTTCTTCTGGTGGCTAAAATAAAATAAAAATAAAGCAGTAAGTAAATTATCTGTTGACCTAAATTCCTAAAAGCTGGACACCAGTTTAAGTATTTGAATTTTTGACTGCTGGTGGAAGTTCTATCCATTACAATTTTGGGGGGGGTTTACTAGTATCCAACCCTCCCACAACCTTGAGCTCTGGGACTGAACAGTATCTATATAAATGCTGTAAAAAACTTTTGAAGCAATAGGTGAGTACATTATAAATGCTTTATGGGTACCTCTTCCCCATAAAATGTGACTTCACTCCAACTTAAGGAATTTGAATGTCTTAATTTTCAATACCAATGCGTTCCTCTGTAAGGGAAAATGCTGCTAACTTTTCTAAAAGATCTGACATACGCTCCACTGTCAGCAACCTAAAATTTAATACACTACAGCAATACTTTGTTTAATCAGTAGACAAGAATATTTACTGTGGAAAACATTTCAGTGAAATGCTTTCAAATGCCATATCTGTAAATTTCTTTAAAAAAAAAAAAAAAGGATTAGATAATTTGTTATTTCATTATAACATCCAGTAACTTAACCTCATCTCTCCTTATCCTTTTCCTTCCTATGCCTTTTCCTTCTTTCTATTACTTACTGTGGAAATAAAAAGAAAAGCTTTAGTACTTGGTTACTTACCCCAGAACCACAAAATCGACCAAGTCTCATAGCTGTCTTATCATGACCATCAAAGAGCTCCACGTAATCATAACCGCAGTCTGCCTCTTCTTCAACCTCAAAAGTCTGGAACATTAATTCAACTCGATAGCCACGCTCTGCCACCAGGAGCCAGTCACAGTCAGCCTGAACCGGATAGTTGTTATCACCAAACTGAGCATGTGAGTACAGATCTTTGGGCTTGGTTTCAGCTTTCAACCGACCACCACACTCTGAAAATTAAGGGGGAAAAAGTGGACTAAGCTTAGTCAGTGAAAATTATTTTTTTTGTTTTCAACAATCAGAGGATGCATAGAGTGGAGTACCATCCAGTATGAAGACAGACTCACTATCCCAATTTTTTCCTATCACATCGTTTTCTTTTTTCTTTTTTTTTTAAATAACTACAGAGACTTGAGTATATTTCATAATTTTCAAGTAAGGTACTAAAAGACAGAGCAAACAAAAGTTATAAGGGAAGTGGTACAAAAGGATGAACGTTCTTCAGGTAGACAAGCCAAAAGCTCTACGTGGGGTGTCCACCATTCAGTGGCATCAGCCTTTCCGCATGGATTACTGACAGAAGTGGAGGGACACATCAGCTTCAGCAGATGCAGCTGGTGATCAGCATGAGCTCATGCATGTGCCCTGACTTACATAAGAGTGTCAGATTTAATCTTCATGCTGTGCTTGGAGAACCAGCTCATTACTGAACAGCACAACTAACCTTGCTAGCTTGTTTGCTACATAGTAAATGGACAAGTCTTTGCAAAAAGATCCTGGCCTGGAAAAAAACTGCTACTACCAGCAAAAGTCTTGTATTTGTGAAAGTCTTTCAAGCAACTCCTAAACTGAAGATCCCTGCCCTATGCCAAAGCCAAATGTTCATTATAAAGCTCGGTTTTATACACAAGCATAAAGCATCTCTTGCTTTCGAGATCGTTTATATCTACTTAAAGGATTTGCAATTTTAAGTAAGACTTTGTGGTCTAGTACAGAACACTGTTCTTTAGTCAGCTTAAACAAGGAGAACAGAAACTGATGGAAATGCATTGAATAACAACAAATAAATACAAGTGTTATTTCTCTATCCTTTAGATTTTCATTGACTATAATTAAAATTTGTTCATTATTGTAAATATCGAATGAATTCAATTTTTAAATTAATTTAAATAAAGGTGCTATGCATTTCCCAGTTCAAGTGTCACCACAAGGTAATTTAAAAGAAAAAGACCTCACTTTTTAAGTTTTCAAGAAATGGGTGGAGGCTATTATTTGTAGCTATGAAAATTTCAATAAAAACAGCAACATTTAGCTTTTGCCTTGGCTTCTTACCAGAATAATCCACCCCTTACAATGCCCACAAAACCACCAAGTGCAAGAAACAAAGACAGATTCACAAGCTAACATTTTATAGATTATTGATCAGACAGTAATTTTGACTGAATTTTGACTAAATTTTGACTGAATGCAGATAATAGAAACCAGTTATTTTATTGTAATCCAGAACAAGATGAAAGATTAGAGCATTTCAATGATTTGAAGAGAAAATTTGACTTCAGTGGCACTGACTTCATCCACACTAAAAATGGTCAATTGCAATGCTGTATTGAAAGGAATCACACTTCAGCTGGGAAATGATCATAAAATCAATCATAGAATCACCATGGTTGGAAAAGACCTCTAAGATCATTCAGTCCAACCTATCACCAATATTTCCCCACTAAACCACATCCCTCAGTACAACAGCTAAAAGTTTCCTGAATATCTCCAGGGACGATGACTCTATCCCCTCCCTGGGCACTCCATTTCAGCACCTTAACACTCTTGGAGAAGTATTTCCTAACGTACAACTTGAATCTTCCCTGGCACAACTTGAGACCATTCCCTCTAGTCCTATTGCCAGCTACATGGAAGAAAAGGCTGCCTCTCACGTCACCACAACCTCCCTTTGGATAGCTGTAGAGGGCGATAAGGTCTCCCCTAAGCCTCCTCTTCTCCAGACTGAACAATCCCAGCTTCCTCAGCCACTCGTAAGTCCTGTGCTCCAGATTTTTCAGCAGCTTTGTTGCCCCTCTCTGAACACACTCCAGGGTCTCAATGTCTTTCCTGTAGTGAGGGGCCCAAAACTGAACACAGTACTTGAGGTGCAGCCTCAGAGGAATGATCACTTCCCTACTCCTGCTGACAACACTGTTTCTGATACAAGCCAGGATGCCATTGGCCTTCTTGACCACCTGGGCACACCGCTGGCTCATGTTCAGACAAGTGTCAATCAATATCCCCAGGTCCATTTCCTCTACACAGTCTTCCAGCCACCCTGCCCCAAGCCTGTAACATTGCCTGGGGTTGCTGAGGCCAGCCTCTCCAAGAGAATACTGTGGGAGGCAGTGTAGAAGGCTTTGCTAAAGCCCAGGTAGACTACATCAACAGCCTTTCCCCCATCCACCAGACAGGTCACCCAATCATAGAAGGAGACCAAATTGGTCAAGCAGGACCAGCCTTTTATGAACCCATGCTGGCTACGCCTGGTCCCCAGGTGTCCTTCACATGCCATGCCACCTCCCTCAAGATGATCTGCTCCATAACCTTTCCTGGCACCAACATCAGGCTGAAAGGCCTGTAGTTTCCTCGATCCTCTTTAGAATCGTTCTTGCAAATGGGAATCACGCTGGCGAGTCTCCAACCCCCTCATTGACCAGAAACACCGATAGAAAGCAGCTTGGCTATCACCTCCACCAGCAACCTCAGCACCCTTGGGTGGATCATAGCCAGCCCCCATGGACTTGTGGCACTCCACGAGTAGTAGGCCTCTGAGAGTTTCCACCTGAATCATGGAGAGTTTATTCTTCTCCCCACCCAACACTTTCAGGTCAGGGGAGAGAGTACTCCCAGCATATATCAGGGAAGTTGAAGTGCCCCCATGAGAACAAAATCTGACAACAGTGCAACTTTTGCCAGCTGTTTGTAGAACACCTCATCTGCCTCTTCATCCTGGGTAGGAGGACTATAACAGACTCCCACCAGGATGTCTTCCTTATTGGCCCTCCCCCTGATCCCTACCCATAAAGACTCAACCTTCATCATTCCCAGACCCAAGCTCAGCATCAAATCACTCTCTAACATAGAGAGCCACACCACCACCCCTTCTGAAGAGCTTGTAGCCATCTGTTGCAGCACTCCAGTCATGGGAGCAATCCCACCATGTTTCTGTAATGGCAACTAAGTCACACTTTGCCTGCCACACAATGGCTTCCTGTCTGTTGCATGCATTGCTGTAAATGCACATCAGCTGAGCCCCATGCCTCACCCCTAGTCCTGTCACTGTTCCCCTTAGGCTTATCTCTAGTAGGCCTGGTTTTATTCCCTTCCACGTTCATACCTACTTTAATGCCTTCTCAATGAGCCCTGCCAACTGGTGGGCTAGGATCTGTTCTTCCTTTTGAGACTGGCAAGACCCATCTGCAGCCATCAGGCCAGGTGCCAAGTAATGATAACAATAATGAGCAAATCATTATTTTTTTAAAAATGTGTCTTTCCTTAACAAGCAAATGAATGAGTCAAAACAGGAAATACGAATAATGTAAGTAATCTAATCTGTTTATACATGATCTATTATTTGTAATATCCTACTTTAAAGGACATAAAATAAAAGGCACATATTAAAGAAAAGATGCAAAATGACATACTTCAACCATTTATTTCTCATTGTTACTCTGATTATTTTTTCCTTTTTTCAGTATTTGATTTCATTTACGTTTTTATGACTTTGTTTTCTTGACTGCAGTATTGCCAACACTAAGAACATCTCCCTGCTTCAGACACAGAACAGCTGCTAAAGAAGAAAATGTTTAATGAACTGTCCACATTGTTTCCTTCTTTTTGCTATAGTGGATATGATTTTAAAGGAAAGCTGCTGCCATACCAGCAAGTGCAGAAAATGGCAATTCCCTCTCAAAGAATAGTTTGGGTTGGCACAGACCTTAAAGATCATCTAGTTCCAATCACGAGGCACAGGCAGACATGCTTCTCACTAGACCAGGTTGCCCAAAGAAATTCTTATCCAACCAGGGATCAAGCATCCATTGCTTCTCCAGGCAGCCTGTGCCAGTGACTCACCCATTTCTGAGTAAAAAACTTCCCCTGAATATCTAAAAGCCATCACCCCTTTTCCTATCACTGCATTCCCCGACAAAAAGTCCCTGTCTAGCTTTTCCTCCATGTTCCTTTAAGGCATGGATTGAAAGGCCTACAGATCTCCCCAGTGCCTTCTCCAGTCTGAACAATGCCAAATCTCTCATTCTCTCGACACAGGGGAGGTTCTTGAGAGGTTCTTCAGCCCTCTGATCATTCCAGTTGCCTCCTCTGGTCTCTCTCTACCATGTCCTTCTGATTTCGGGGGCCACCACAGCAGAACACAGGTTTCCTCTGCCCTTCTCCCACGGAATATAGCCTTTTACTATTTTAGAATTATATATCCTAAAAGTCCTGTTTTAGAAATTCAAAGTTAATTTTTTTCATTTCTTAAGGACTAAGTTGTACTTCCAAAAGACTACTTTTGCAGTGCTGCATTAGCCTGTGTAACGCAGACTATGATGGGGCTACATCAGAGGGCAGTGCCAGACAGCTGGGTTTAGGCTAGGTACCGTTACCTGCACTGGTTATCGGAGAGTTTTGCAGGTGTATCTGTTGTGTTGTAAAGGCAATGTACCCCTATCTGACTGTACACAAATATGTCTGACCTGTAAAGTATTCTTTTTATAAGAGCTTTAGATGGGAGATTTTTTTCTAGATCAGTTAAGAAACAAAAACATTTCAGGTATCTCTTGAGGTCTGTTAGGTTCCCTCAGACTTCTTATGATGATAACAGAAAATGGAGCAGTACTCTCTTGATTGACAAGCTGGATAGATGAGAAAAGGTTTAAACTTCAGCTTAAAACCCACTACTTCCCACTCCACCTGAACAAGTGAAACAAGAATATAGCTTTGATACAGCATTACCATCCTGAATTCTCAGAGCCATTCTAGTAGCAAATTAAAAGCTTAAACTCAGAGATATCTGAGGTACCCGGACTTGTTCCAGGGTTGGCAGATAAGAACAGGACCTGCAGCAGATCTGGAACCTCCTGCAACAGCAGCCTGTGGCCAGGCAACATAAACAAGGCTTTCTAGAAGGGATATCCAGGTGGTAAAGCAACCAAATCACTCCTTAAGTAGTGATCTTTAATTTTCTGTTGGGAGGACTTTTATAAATTCTTTCTTAATGAATTTCCCTCCTATGTTACATTTCAGAAACAGTATTTTATGTTTTGCTCTACCTGAGCAAAGTCTTTTTATTCAAACTGTTTTTTGATTCTTTATTGCTGCCATACAGTTCTATCTAGAAAACAATAAGAAAATAAAATCCATAGTTTAAACACTTGTTAGGTTCATTAACGAATGTGTCCAAAGCATGCAGATAATATTCCTATGGAACAACTGTTCTGGCCTCAAAGCTGCAAGATCTGAGGCGTTCGGGCGGGATTTCAAAGCTCATACCAATGACATGCTGTTCAACCTAATGAGCATTTTGTGCAACAGCAGACTAGAGAAATAAATGTCCGAGTTTTGCTTTATGAGGCAAACTTCATAATTTTTACAGCATTCTTACAATCTGGACGGATTTCATTCTCCAGCCTTTCTCAGAAGAGCACTACTATGCTGGCTCAGAAAGTTTTTACAGTTAAGGCATATAAAACTCAGCACTTTCATTCGGTAGTTTCACAACAGCTGTTTCTAACAAGACTTCTGACCTTTAATTACTTACCTCATGGTAATTTAACAAATGAGTAATTGTTACCATTTCTATCTAAGCTTTCTGCTGAGGGGGAAGGGTTGCTCAGGTAGGGAATGCTAACAAAGACGTTTGTAAAAGAGGCTTTTCAACAAGAAAAACATAAATTGAGTGACAGGTAGTTAAGCTTTTCCCTTTCCAGGCCCAGATCATGAAAAGTGAACAGTGCGTACGCTGCCTCCTACTGCTTCTCTCTGAAAATTAAATTAATACAGGTTTCGAATTATTCTTAGCTAAGGAAAAAAGAAATAAAAGAGGGAGAAAATGCTAACACTGCTGTATGAGGAATTTTCATCGAGACAAAAAGTAAAAGGAAAGCGGAGGAATATACTGAGGTAGGAAAAGTGACAAAAAAAAACAAAGAAACAAATGAAACAGCACCAAAAAATCCACCCTGCTTTCCAGCAGGCAGCGGAAGTTCAGAGATTCAGCACTAGGGGCCACTGTAAGGCAAACAACACCAGTAAAATTATGCACACACATTGAAAATGCCCTCATCTATTAATGCAATTGCTTTTTCAGTTTCAGTGATTTCTGACAAAATTAAATGGTAAATGGGAAGGAAATTATTTTCCTACGCTCTTTAGGCAATCTTTGCTATTGTTTTTCCTATTCTTCTTTTGCTTGTCTTTCCCTTTATAGCTCTGCAGGAAAGTAATAGCTGTTTATACAAAGCCCAGACTCTTGTTTAAGTTAGAACAAAAAGTAATAGAGGTGCATCACGTGCCTCAGTGAAGTACTGCCATTTAAAATACAATGGAAAGCTATTGAAACTTTAATAAACTAATGAATCCTGTGAAATATCTCTTAAACAAACTTATTTATATCACATCTTGCTTAAAAATCCTTTAATCATTTACTTAGAAAACTGAAAGAGAAAGCAAGAAGGAGAAAAAGGAAAAATGGGAGGCAAAAAGAGAGAAAGAAACGTCTAAAATATTAGAGAATGTTTCCTGCAATCTCCAATTCTTCCTGCTGTTTCATGAGGCTTAGCTGTAACACTGCGTTATCTTCCAAATCATCCTGTTCCTATAAAAAGAAATGCTTGAATATCTTCCACTAAAGAATGAAAGGGAAGTTATTAGTAAGCCACATCCTGATATTCTGACCTGTAGAGTGTGTTGCTTGGAAGCCTTTCCTTTGAACTGATGCATCAGAAATAAAGCGGAGAAACATTTTGTTCCCAGTAGCAATGAGAGGCTCTGGTATCTTACTGCCACACAAACGTCCCAGAATTGGTGATTTTTCACTTTCACCATCGAACACTTCCAAGTGGTCATAGGCACATTCTTGATGTTGTTCTATCTCAAATTCATTGAAAGTCTGGGGAAAAAGAAGCAAAAGGAGTCAACGCAGTACTGTCCTTACAAGGTACGTATGCAGTGCTAGTATACTGTTTCAGAACACAAAGTAGAAACAACAGATCACAGCATTACTGCTCCTACAACTCCATAGGTTTGAATCACATCTTTACAGCCAATGAATATCTGCAACAGAGTTTTAGATCTAGAATACCGTGGCCTTTCTTTAGAGTAACTATTCTCTGTAGGATTATTCCAAATTTCACAGAACTTTTAAAACAGCAAAAAGCAGGAAGTCTTCTGGTGCCTCAGATAACTGAGGCCTTGGAGCACCTGTGAACCATAGTAATGTTCTTTTTTCCTTAACCTCGCTTCTCAGCTGAAGCCTCTGAGAATGACCTTTTCACATGCCTGGTTATATGTGATAATTTTAATTCCTAATCTATTCTTAATGATGGAATTTCTATTAGTACTGCACTAACAACACTTCAAGCTGCATCCTTCATCATCCTTAACATCACATTTTTGCCAGTGCAACTATGGAAAATGGGAAAATTATTTTGACTATATTTATTATATATAAAAAATTAAACACTTCAGCAGAGTGCTTTGCTTTTTTCAGCTCTCCCAGGAAGGCTCAGATTACTGCAACGCTCTGAACACAATGATAACAAACTGCTTCATTTCAAATCCGTGATGTTTCTTCTACACTTCAAAACATTTGTTGTAATTTCTGAGTTCTTACAGTCTCTATGAATGCTCGAGGAAGCTTGTCAGGACAAATTCAGTTCTATGAAAAAATGCAAATTGTGAGCCATCTGAAGTAGAGCCTGAGCAACAATCTCATAAAAATTTCTGGGATTTAGACTTCTTAGAGCATCTCAACAAAGGCATTTCCCAAACGTGTACGTGGCACCCTACAGAAACCGTTAGAGCACAGAAAACTAACAGCTCCTTTTCAAACAAGGAAGAGTGTCTTCCAAGACTGAACAAATGGCAATAAATTCACGTTAAGAGAACATCTAGAAGACTTCAGATACGGCTTTTTGACTAGGGCCAAGTATGAAACTGATTAAAATGCTGGTACTTCAGCCTCTCTTACTAATATATACATACATAGTAATATACATACACAACTTTGTGGTTTTGTTTTTGTTTTTTACAAATAACCCACTGTTCAAGGCAGAATTGAAAATATGAAAACACAAAGTGCTCTTGCGAGTACTCACACGGCTGAGTAATCATATAGCTACAAAATAAACACACAAAAAATAACAAACAATTAAGAAGTTACACAAAAATACAAAACAACAAACAAACAAAAAAATCCCCTGCCAATTACTGAACAAATATCACAATGAAGCATTGCGCTTGGCACGCCAAAGGAAATCCAACCTACAGAGTTCCTCGTGGAATCCAGCCAATACGAAATGTGATAATTTATATTTAACAGCTGACATAAAAGAAATACCAACTGATGACATAGAAAGCCTTTTGCCCAAAGAACCAGAATAATATATTACATAAGTTGCACTGAAAAGCAGTGCCTCCTGTTTATTTCCATGGAAACTGCAACAGATACAAAGAACACAATAGCACCATTTGATAGAGCAAGTTCTCAGCTACAAAACAGGACTTTCCAACATAGTCGCCACCATCAGCTGTGGACCTTCCCCAGAGATGAACAAGATCCTGCATGCCACTCTTGTAAAAGTCTGCATGGCCATCCAGAACACGGCTTGTTTTCACATCACTGTCACTACGCTGCAGAAACACAGCACCCACTGCCTCACTGTGCTCACATCCACTGTTCGGTCTCCACAAACATTTAGTAAGTGCAGACGAATCTCAATAGGTGCCATTTCTTCCTCATGGAAGAATTCAATTCCAACCTTTTGCTTCATACGCTCTCCAATGTCAGACATCATTTGCCAGACTGCTCTTCTTGCTGCCTCTGTCACACAGTAACAATATGTAATGGAATATTGGCAGGAAAGGTCAACCTCTACTGCCGTAACACTGACATCTGCCTCTGATGTCATGAGCCACCATCATAAAACAGGAGGTGCTAGTTTTGGAGCAGCCTTCATATTTTCACTTTGTGAAAAGTTGAACAAAACAGTAGACATAGGTTCACAGCACAGGAAACCCAGTGTTTTGTATTAAGGGAACAAAACTGCAGAAGCAGTGAAAACAGCTGTACAGCAGTTTCTCCTGCCGCTCTTCCACTGTTGTCAGCCACCCTACTTCTGTGATGCCAAGTACGTACAATCATTTATACCCAATAAAATTAAAAAAAAAAAAAAAGTGAAACTAACTGCAAAGGAGTTATTTAAATACAGAATTGAGAGAAGCCAGTTTCCAGTCAGTGGGAGCAACAGATGTGATCCAGTTCCCAATTTTTCTCTAGTTTATCTACTTCTTATCAGCACAAACTTATCACTCGCTAGAAACAAACTTCTCACCATGAACTATAAGACATGTCTATTATTTTCGATTTTTTTTCTTTCCAGTTATCACTGCAATTCCTAAACCATCAGGAAGACAGAATATCTTACGCTGAGTCCCGTAAGGGAAAACAGAAAACATTCGTAGATCTGTTCAGTCTAGTTCGTAAGTCCAGAAATTATAAGTAGAAACAAAGAAAATGTAGTTAAAAGGAAACACAAGTCTAATATTTTTAAGCATTCTGAGAGAATCTTCGTTTTTTCTCTTCTTTCAGAGGTCAGTTCCTAGGTATGGACTACGAAGAGGCTTGTAAGAGAAGAACTAACACGAACTTCCTCTCTACTATGTAGTGTCAGCAGTGCTCACAAATAACTTTGGGAAATATATGATTAATATAATATAATTAAATCAAACCCGGCCTTTCCTGGGACAAACACTTTTGAATATCTATTCCTCCACCGTGACAGTCCCCACTTTGGTTGGTTGCCTTATTAGTGGGAATGGTACCCAGAAGCGTTATGTACAGTTTCTGAACAGCCAGCCTTTCTATCTATCTATAGCACTTACTGGGTTGATATGTTGGTGGCACTTACGGACAGCTGCCTGAATGGGACACTTAAGTCTGTCTCTTATAAACATCCGGCTGATTAACCCAAGAAAATTTCTCTCAGATACAGCCATTTTCAAAGCCATCTTTATCGGCATATTTCATTTAAAAATCCAGAAGTGCATTTCTTTTTTTTTTCTTTTCTTTTTTTTTCCCATTGGCTTCTTAATTACACCAAATGCTTAACTCTACCCTTCTCAGGAAGAGGCTTCAGTGATTATCAGAGTGAGCACAATCAGAAGAAGTGATTCGTTTCTGCACAGACAGCCCCCTCAGAGAATGAAACACAGCCTCACAATTCACATGGTTTGTCAGCATAAGGAAATCAATTTTCTCCTTGTTTAATTTGGCTAAGTAAACCACGAGGAATAAACTTGAATACGGTATAGAAGCCCAAGAATTTTTTTTATATATATCTATAGTGGAAGTATTGCTTTAATATTATTAAGATGACATTTTGCTGCACTAGACAGATTTTAAAAATCATACACATACAGAATTCAGTAGGCTGACACTACTGGCCATAGAAAAGTGGATTTGGGGCTCTAAATCATGGGGCTATTTTTTCAAATTTTACTTCACAAAATTTACTAAAAAAAAAATAGTAGAATTGTTGTTTTTCTTTCTTTTTTTTTTTTTCAAAATTCATTGGCAAAAAGCACTGTAAATACTTTTCTTTTATTAAGGTATTGAAAAAAGATTTTATAGTAACATGCCCCTACAAATGATTGACTGGCTTTTGCTTATGCAGACGGGATAAAGTGCTGTTCAGAATTGGCAGTAAGGAAGGACATCTGAAGCAAAAACCTATTTTTCACCCTTTGGATGAACAGATCATGCACCACTTGTTCCACCCCTCCTGATCTGTAGGAACATATTAACCTTTTTAATTCTGGGGATCTGGAATCAACAAATGACCACACATCAGCACCAGTAACAAGGGGTTATGGCTGTGGTTAAGGTCAGGAGTTATGAGGTGGCAACATCCCATTCAACCCCGTAACAATTTAGGCTACTGCTTCTACTTCCTTAAAGCAGAGATCTCTTCTTTGGTTTCCTTGCGCCAACATTTTTGATACATCAATTTCTCTCTCCTTCCATCTCACATCTAACACATTCACATTGCTAAGACCTTCAGGACAAAGCCTGTGCATGTCAGCACTGCCCAGGGAGGTGGTGGAGTCAGTGACAATGAAGGTGTTCAAGGAACGTTTGGACACTGTGTTGAGGGACGTGGTTTAGTGAGAACTATTGGTGATGGGTGGATGGTTGGACTGGGTGATCCTGTGGGTCTTTTCCAACCTTGGTGATTCTATGAATCTTTCTCCTGAGTATTACTGTAGCATGTCTGTTTAATGCTTTAATACGTGCGAGTACGTGCATACTCATTCTAAAATCATTTCTTTAGAACTAAAAAGCCCTATTTTGGATGAGTGAAAGATGTGGAACAATGTGAGGAATTCCTTCACTGCTGAACCAGGGAGTCATTCGCTACAGGTACTGTAGAGAGCTATAGGGCTCTCCCCTGAGTACCCTGGGCTTAAAAAACCCTGGGGCTGAGCTCAGAGCAGATATGCCCCATGGGCAGCTCCACGCCGTTTGGCTTTGTGCAGATGCTACTTACCAATCTGACCCTCTGCCCAGGGGTGGCACTGATTTCCCAGGTGCACTCCTTTCTGCTGGGATACTTGTCGGGCCAGTTGGGACTCGTAATGATGCCATTGGGACTGTGGATCTTCTGTTCACACTCAGCTGTGCCAACAGTGAGAGCATCAATTAGTCTGGGAGTTCTGTATTCAGAGGTAGCCAGAAAAGTGCACTGTCTGTCAGGTGACCCACTGAACTGAAAGGATCATTAGGAACACAGCTAAACACCCTCCCAAGTGCGAAGGATCACATTCCTCCTCTTTGACAAACTATGGCAATTAACCTAGCACGCTTTGATTTGTGAAACATATACTGCTGTTTACAATTAATTACTTGCTTAATGTAAATACATAAATACACACGAACTATGCATTAAAATACAGCCAAATATTCTAATCTTTCCCCCATTCTGCTTGCAAATAAGTATGAAAATCCACATAGGATATTTTGCCAATACAACATGAAATGATATTTCTCAAACAACATAGTTTTCTTACAGATTTTCATATTGCAAGTACAGAACAATCAGCTAGAGAACAGCCTAAAACAGAGTTTCTGAGGAAAAGTATATAACTGCTAAGTCTGAATTCTTACTATGCACCGAGAGCAGTTGTGTCATTCCTATCATTCTGAATCCAGAAGTGCTTCTCTCAATAAATAAAATGCCTACCACATGAAGAAGGCAAGCAAAAAACACCTGCTTGGTTTTTTGTTTTGTTCTGTTTTTCTTAAACAATCTCAAGTTTCTTTATAAGCATAAGAGAATTATTTAACGAGAATCTTTTAGAAGAGCCAAGTATCATTCCGAAGTCAGGGTTATACAAGTGTTACACAAGTGATTCACAAAGGAGACATGCTAGAAAACAGCCTTAAAAAATTCCAGAGGCTCGTAGGATATTACACACTTAAGGATCATTTGCAGATCATCTAAATGGTACTTAAGTCACCAAGCCTACTGTTTGCTTGGAGGTAGCCACAAATTCACAGCACTACTAAAAGTCGCATTCACCGCTGAAGTTGAGTGGTCAATAATTCCTAATTTTCTAAACCTATGGAACCTCAAACTCAGACAGCACAAGTGCTAGGGATGGGTAAGTGAGGGAATAGGGGCAAGGGATTGTTTCACTCAAATATCTAAGACTGCAAAACACCATTTATTTCTTTTTTTTTCCCCTGGAAGAATTGCTGCAAAGATCTTGCTGAAAGAACTGTATTATCTGCTGTCCAAACACCATACAACTTACCCTCCTTGCAGTCGTGCTTGTTTTCATGTAGCACAAATCCATTCCGGCACTGACAAACATAGCTTCCTACTGTGTTGATGCATTCGTGCTGGCAACCACCATTGTCCTTTGAACACTCATCCTTGTCTAAGAAATACATAACAAGAACGGGTGAGCAGACAGAAGCAGTCCTCAAAAACAAAAGAGTTTAGCATAGACTTTGAGATCAGAAGAGGATAAACGAAGGCACAGTCATTCTTCTCAGTTCTGTGCTGACTTACTTCTATCTGCTTATTGCTCAGCCTACACCATGGCTCAAATATTCTGCCTCATCTTTCTTAGATGTGAGAGACAGATCTCTGGGATGGGGAATGCTAATAATCAAACAAGCTGCAGCAAAGGAGACAGATACCAGCATTTACTCCTTCAAGTGGTCTAGCTGGTAAAGATTTCATAAATATTTAATCCAGAGCTTTATTTTGATAAACAACAGGAGTGCAATTTATAACCAACACAAACTATTCCAGCTCTATGCAAATTCCACAATTTAACAGTGGCGTGTTGAAAGGCAGACAGTGGCCACAGAAGGCTTCAAGCTCTGCACATTTAAGATGTAAGACAAGAATGACTTAACGTAAACTTTCTGAATAAGTTGCTTTTTCTTTCCAGCAGAGTGGCAGTGTGCTTTACTTTAAATGAATCTGGACATTACAGAATATCTTGAAAAGTAAAACATTTCAATGAAAAGCATACAGAAGAAACTGGCATTAATTATTTCAAGGAGATCTACAGTATAGCATGCAGTTCTGTTTATTAACATATAATCCCTAAAAAGAGCTTTTAGTGTGTTAGAAGTAAAGCAGAGAGTAGGGGAGGAAATATGACCTGCATTAAACAGCTAAAAATTCATTGCATGGAAAAAAGCCAAACTAGATTAACAGGCTGTCATTCTAGCAAGAGGCCTCAGCTGCCACCCTTCTATGTCATTCAGCTGTTGTCATTTTAGTTGAGGCCAGTCCATTTGAGACAGGGAGACTGCTCTGGATGTGTGCACACACATATATATATATGTATCATATATATATATATATAATATATATATATACACATTCACACACACGTATATAGATATGGTTATATACATTTATATACATATGTATACACACTAGTATAAAACCTGACCAATAAAATTATATATAATATTATTACGTGTGTATGTATAAATGTTGACATACAACTGCATCTTACAGACTCTGCCACTTCAACATACAAAACAGAAAAGGAAAATGTGCAAAGGAATAATGGTCATTCCAGATGTCCATTTATTGCAAGGCTGGAATGCACAGTATGTGTTCCCTTCACCCTCATGTGCCTTGGAAAGCAACAGTAAGTGTTATCTCTTAACAAGTTAACATGTGATGCTTCAGACTTCCTTAGGCACAATAAGAATTTCTACAGATTACAAACATTATAGATAATTTAAGTCTCTTTTGTCATCTTACATGTTTTCCTCAGTTTTACTGTTGCTTGTATTCAGTAAGACAATAAGTAAATCTGCATGATAATTACGTAGACATCAGCTTTATCTGCCAAAATGTATGCAACACTTGACTAATCAACATGCAGGTGTTTCAGTAAAAAATCAGTTTCTACTTCTAATACTTAATGACGATGTAGAGAAATCCTGTCAGTCTAACCTAAGCAACTACTGCATTTTTTGCCCTGTAAATCTCAAATCTGTTTACACTGAAAGATCCTGAAAGCTTTTTGTAGATGTGAACAGATCTGAGGATTAAGAAACAGCAAAAAAAGTATGTTGGTCCCAGAGTCACACATCCAAAGCCTGGTATCAGTAGCCACGTTGATGATGAAGGAAGCATAAAGGCTTCCACAATATACTGTTTATGCACCTTGCAATGCGAGTCTCAAATGGAGGCAGTAAATCTACTTCATTTCAAACAAAACTTCTTATCTTTCATCCTTGCAAAAGCAAGTGCTATCGTAAATTAATTCCACGTTGCAGGTGAAGAATAGTGACAGGCAAATGAGAAACCAAATGCATTATGAAGAAAACTCTTCAATATTTCCCCACCTAAGTATTAGTTTGCATTTTTCTACCAAAATAACGTAATAAATGGAAGGCAAGCTCAAAATGCATTCAAGTTTGATTTTCCAGTACATGGTAAGTATGGCAGTTCTCAATGAAAGCCCTCTCCATTTTCACCTTCTATCAAACTGTGAAAATAGAGAATAGTATTTTAACATTAAAGAGCTCTGTATTCCGTAAAACAATCTATTAGAGACAAGTGCATAAGACAACAGTCCCAAGTTGGACTTCTTCTGAGATGAAACTGATATAAAACCATGGACAGAAGGTAGAAAAGAGAAGCTTTCGTACATATCTGAACTACAAAAATTATTTGTAGATGGTTAATCAGGGATGCAACTGTTGAACAAGCTTTCCTCACACTTCATAATTCAGAACAGATTTTCTGTCAAATTCATTGCCCAGTTTTAAAAATTCATGAAAAAAAAAAACAAACAAAAAACAAAAAACAATTAGTCTGTATTAGTTATAGGAACAAATGTTTTGCCATGTAAAAACAAAGCCATTTGTTATGCTGACAGATGGAAATGAGTTTCCCGGTTCTGAATGGATACTTTCTTTCTTCTCTCATTCCAGTACTCAGAATAGGGAAAGATCCATTCCCAACAAAATGTTAGACCGAAATCATTCAGAGGACAAATGGTCGTACCTCTGAGACCCTCAGAGGCCACCAGTCTGTGAATAATACGTACTCGGCCTGAAGGGACCTGTATCAAGTCCTTGCAAGATTCGAAAACAAAAATTTTCTCTTTGCAGGTAGTTTTCTTGTCTGTGGAAAAAAATGTACCAGGATGGCACCAGAGATGAGTTTGTGCTCCGGAACAAATCTACTCAAAGCTAGAAAACATCCTAGCTTTCTCTTTTTAACTGCTCAGTGAATCATCAACCAAGAAAAAGATGTCCCAAAAGTCATTTCTATATTACATCAATTACCACACCTTGAATGGTCATGTGAAAAATTATGTGCATTTAAAACTTTCAAATTAGTGATAAATGGAAACAGTTCAATGACATTATGACAAGGTATTAAATGTACCACTAAGTAAAGACTGATTTAAAGAAATTATTGGAATGGATCATAGGAAAAAACACAGAAAAGAAGATATTTTTAAACATAATATTATAACTTTCCTTTCACTCCTCTATTCCAAGCAGATTAGAGTAGCTTACTGTCCTCCACCAAGAGCAGAAGAGGAGAGAGAGCGGAAGAGAGGACAGAAGAGAGAAAGGTGGAAGCGAGACAAACAGGCACTCACCAAAAACAAACATCCCAAAACACAACAGTTCACACACCTTGTTTCTGGAAGCTTTTAGTTTAGAAGCCAATTCCAAAATGTTTTTGCAAAAGTATTGAAAAATGAATGTCACAACCCCCCAGTTTCTCCTTTACACCCAGGAAACTGGATTATAATCATACAACATTCTCTGTTGGTCAGATGGACGCTGCAATGGTTTCCAACTCCTCTTTTTTTTCAGATCTGTCTCATCAAATGGAAATTTTGCGGAATGTTAAAAAAAAAAATCTCACTTTCCCATAGCACCTGGCTGGCTGTTAACACCATTTTGCAGCCAAATAAGCAATTATATGTCTTCTTACATCAACAAAAATAGCTTCCTAGCGCAGGTCATTTCTGTGCCCCGTGTCACTGTTTGCTTTCACAGTTTATCGCATTGGTTTTCCACCACCCAAAAACTGCTTTCTGTCATCTGAGCTGGAGCTCAGCCACATTTCCTCAACTGTAGCCTTGGCTGCAGAATTCGTCACTGAAAGAGTTGCAAAAAACTTTCTTGGTTGTGCTAGAGGAACACATTACTGCTCTTCATCTTCATACAGGTTTGAATTATCTAACTCCCTTCTGCTGAGCTTTCTGGAGTGAACAGACTGCAAAAGATGCAGTGTTCTACTCTTTACTGACTTATTTTTTTCATGAGGTATGGTTTTACAACTAAATGTTTACAAATATTTATTAAGTGTCTTCCAGTAAGCATCCTGTACACTAATAACTAACATTAAGTATTTCTCTCTAGATTACATTCTAAATGTACTTCTTTCTGAAGACAAGCTTATAAAGAGGCAGAAAAAAAACACATGGTCAGCTGAACAGTGATCAGCTATTAACTCCCAAAAATCAAAATACACAAGATGAAGTCTCAAATCCATGCTTAATTAATGGATGAACAGCATATTATATTTATATCAAGGCATTCAGGGATAAGAAAACTATATCATCTTCTGACAGCCAGAAGAACTGTGCCCAATGAATTAGTCTGAGATTAAGGCCTTTTGTTTGAGCTTTAAGTTCAAAGTTTGACTTGTCTCAAGCATTACAAAGTTTCTGTTTTGATCAAGAAATCAAAGGTAACGTATAAGAATAGAATCTTCTAGAACTGATAATCAGAAAAATTGAGGAAGAATATAGAGAAAATACAGAGTGGTTGAACTCATGAAATGAAAGCAGAGATTGCAGCAGAAACGCATTGCGAAGCATTCAGCACATGTATATACTTACAGACTCAAAGACTATTTACATGAGACTACATTTCTTTGAAGAGGATTAGATATACTCTGTACCCAGCACACATTTCTATTCATTAAAAAAAAAACACATTAGTTCAGACTTAGCCCCGGCTAATGGATTTATTCTGGTGATCAATTGGAAACATTTAAAACTTATCGTTTTTAGATTAGTAAAAAAAATCTGTTTTCAACCAGGGACAAAAAAATAGTATTTCATTCAAAACTGAAACAGTTCTGAATGATTACAGCATGATGCTTTGAATTGCAGCCCTGTCCTTCCCAAACATACATCAGTTACCTGAGTTCTTTCTACAACACATTCATAACATTAATTATATAAACAATAAAAAAGCTTAAAAAAAAAACAAAACCAAGCACCAAAAGCAGTGAAAACAGAAATTTAAGTGAATTTGCATGTGTCATGTTCAGCACGGCCACAAATTCCTGAACTACAATGCTTCCAAATTTCAGAGCTATAATGCCAAGCTTATGTCATAGCTTCATAGATTCTGAACTATATAATAAGGGGCATTTTTAGAAGTGGAACACCAATATTTAACTGCAAAAGTATTTATTGCAAGAAGTCATACTAAGTGACAACGCCTGTTGGCACTCCTAGGTCTCCATGAATTGAATAGTTATGTAAAATCTTCTATGAGGAAGCTCTGCGGTGTGCATACATAGCTGCAAGTACTGAGCAAACCCTGATAGTCTCTTGTTAATGTAAAGTACCATTTTAAAACTACGTAAAAGGTAATACTACATGCAAAGACAGATCTGAATGAATGTGAGTACAGAAATGTGATGACTAGGAGAAAATTATATTCTCAAAAGCTAATTTCTTCAAATGAGAGAAATCCCATTTTTCTGCATTATTGCTTTTAAAATAAATAAATAAATAATCAGCCATAACAGGAAAACACTAGAAGTTTTGTTGTCTTTTGTGACACTTACTTTCCCCACCTCCCATTCCTTGTACTTCCCTATGCCTCATATGGCATGCTAATTCCCATGACCTTACTTTGTCATAGTCCAGATTATTAGAGCTAACCTGTGCAATACCACTTACATGACAGCTTTGCTAAAGCATTTTAGTGAACAAACCCTAATAACGGTGACCGGTAACACATTTTGTTACATGCTAAAAATAATCAGGATTTTTTCAGATTCAGATTTTCAACAGCTACAAGAAAACAAAGGAGGCAAAATGCAAATCCCAGATGCTTCTGGATTGCTTCCAGAGTTTTCAGAGAGGGAACTGTTTTGTTGTTTTGTTTTACATGACATAACATACCTACGCATACGTGTGAGCATGAAAAGCACGATGCAAAATGACACTACTAACACAAGTTGCTATTCTGCCATAGCCAGATGATCGTCATCTAGTCTCAGCAGGTAATTGCAAAGACCTCTGCTGCGCAAATCTGTCCACGGATCTCAAGCTTCGCTTATGTCTAAATAACTTCATGCAACAGTACGTGGCCTTCTACAACATAAACTGACAGCTCTGATCTGCTCCAGAGAAATTACAGTCCAATAAAGATAGACAAATTTTTGGAAAATGCTAAGATCTGTTTTTCTGCAGTATATTAAGAAGTGCAAAGTTTGGCAAGAAAGAACCCATAATGCTAAGCAAATGTTCGATCACAAGGTAGTAATTTGATAACTGATGTAATATATTAAGAGATCTGAGTGGAAAAAAGGCAACAGTGCTCAGCCTGTAATTCATATCACGTTGGAAGTGGGATTTGAAAAAAAACTTAGCAGCAGAACTTGGGAGAAAAGAAATCTAACAAATTTAGGAACACTCATTAGATTTCCTTTCTTTTTATCTTACAAAGCCTTTTTTAAACTCCTTTGTAATGCAAATGTATGGATGTGCATTCTACATATTTTGTACCATATGCAGACGTTACAACTCAGAACAGTACTTTAAGAAAGAAAAGTGGCTTATACTTCTGCAAATAAAGCAAAATTAAATCTGCAATGAAAAATGATGAGGGAAGGACAGCTCACTTTCACACCAGAACGCAATATTCATTCCACCCAGGCAGTGTGTGCTCAGAGGCTCTCCCAGGTACACAAGAGTGGTTTTCTGTACCTGAAAAGAAGTGTGCCTTGAAGCCTTTTTTTGACACGGTATTGTCAGACCTGAACTCAATTCGCATGTTGTTGTATTGTGAGGTGATAACTTCAGGCACTTCCGTACCGCAGAATTTCCCATGTAGTTTAGAATCAGAAGAAAGGCCGCTGCGAATCTCCACGTAATCATATTTGCACACCTGGGGAAGGAGAGATCTTTATTTTTTTTTAGCTAACCAAAGGAAAAGCATGAAATTGGTTACAAACGCAAGGACTTCAAATGCTATGCAGCACTCAGTAATACATTAAAATATCGTTCCACATTTCCCTGAACCTGAAAACATTTGCAAATGCTTACAGTTGTTCACTTTACATGAGCATATTTAACGTCAGTAAGACTGAGAGGTCTTATTACTAACTCAAAATTCCATTATTTTTCACAGTCTCTGTTAGGCATTTCAATTTTAAATTGCTTAGAATATCAATTAAATCTAAAAATTAAAAATATCAGACTTTGACTAAAATCTAGAAATGTTCACCCTATACATTTACAACTGTGTTTATACAATAAGCCAAGTAACCAAAACCTACAAACATTCAACAGTTTGCTCCTCAGAAATTAAAGAAAAAAAATACCACCTGTTTGCATAGAATCATACAAGAGAGGTTTTTAATCACAGCATTTTTACCATAAGCAGACTGAGCTAGCTGTAGGTGTCCCTGTTCGTTGCAGAGGAGCTGGACTACACAGCCTTTAATGGTCTCCTCCAACTCAACCAATTCTACGAATCCATGGTACTCATTTACTCATGAATATATAAATCTGCACTATTAACTCTACAAATCTTTCTTTAAGTGTAGCATAGCTGTAATTCAGAGGGTTAATACATGTGGCTTTCCCTGATTAGTTAAAAATAAAATAAGATACAATCATGTAATAAAAAACCTCATGCAAAGCCTACGACTCGTGATAATACATTCAATGCATAATCCCTCGGTCAACATAAAGCCTTCCACCCAAAAACTTCTAAGCTTCTTAGGCTCAACAATCAATCATTTAATCGAGAATGCCCCAGCTGCCTGCAATTAATAGCTTAAGAGAAAACAGTGGCCAGGAGGATTCATACCAAGCTTAGACTCTCCGTTAAATATGGGTTGTATTTGATAAATCACAATTTATAGTCACAAAAGAAATGTTGAAATCATATTCATACAATGCAAAGAACAACGATATAAAACTTGAGTTACTATTATACTCATATATATATTGATTGATTTATATTAATTGTAGGATAAATAATAATGCCTTATATTTACATATTATATGTATATGTACATACAATGTCTGTAATTTCAACAGTATACCAGTGATGAACTTTGATGCTCTTACAGATTTAGATTAAAAATGCAATGTAACTTGAGATTGGTCTTACTGCCCTATATAAAATATGAATAGAATTAAAAGATAATCACAAAATTAAAATTGTAAATGCAAAAGAGTAGAATTTTAATACTTGTACTTCACAGAGCTCCTAAAACAACAAAATTAAAGCATTTGCTAAATGTATACAGGCAGACATAAAGTCTGCACTCTGAAAATGTCTGAATGTCCCATGTATTAAGCATGTTTCTTCAAATTTTCACAGTTAACAATATAAAGCTGAAGTCGATTTAGTAGCACTGGAGAGGGTCAAAACATAAACATTGAAAAACATCTATTTATGTATTTTTCACATCTGCAGAGTTTGCGTGCCCTGTGTAACCTTACAAAGCAGCACCTTGCTTGCACATCTGGCTTAAGTATCAAGAAATTGCAGAAAAAAAATGTGTGAGTGTAGCAAGGGAATTTGACGGTATAACAGAGCCAAGCCTAGGAAGCAGAGTCTAAACATTGATGTGAAACCCATACTTCTAGATACCCAATCAGTACCATGCAATAAGCAGCATGCCCACTGTTTTGCCTGAAGCTAGATGGAGCAGCGCTTCCCACACAGCCATCTCTGCTCTGCCCCTCTCCCCTGGGATGAGAAAGGATTTAGGGACTCCCTAGGCTTCCCTGCTTGGTGGTGGCCACCTCCAGCAAGCACTGCATGCTCCTGGTCTGCACTGACAAGACGCTTGGAAAGAGTCCAGCCAAGTGGTGGAAGCTGGCATGTGACTTGCTCCTAACAGAGCCTTGGGCAGAAGCACTGCAGCTGTGCTGTTATTTTTTTGGAGTACATCTACTAAGCAGACCCAATCCAGATTCACTCGGAGAAAAATGGCGTTCTTCAAACAGCGCTGTTACTCCATTGTGCCTTATTTTGAGTACTGTTCCTTGTAAAACATTCACCCTTGAGAGGCGTGTAAGTGATTTAAATGTTCCCTGGCTCTGTCGCTAACCAAACCTTATGTGTAATCTTTGTAGTCATAGTCTGTAAAGATGATTTGGTTTCTCCAGATTTTCTTGTCTTGAATTCTTTCCAATACGTCTCAGACATTTGTTCTGTTTTACTTTGTTGATAAAAAAAAAAGTCAGCTGAGACTCAGCAGAGAACATTTCTTCTCAATTTCTTATAATACATATACGTTCAGTTGATACGTAAAAGAAAGATATTCTCTCCATGTTTGTTTTGAAAGAACCCAGAAACAGTCCCAGAACAAAACCAAGAATATCTATGGTTATTGTCAGTGTACGAACAGTTGAGGGTTTTATAAGGCAATATCTATTTCTGAACGCTCATTAAACTGTTTGGTGTATCACAAACTGTGCAGCTTTTTGTTCACAGTTACTCACTTCATTGCCTTCTAACTCAAAAAACTCAAACTTCATTGAAATTCGGTACTGCGTTGGGGCAACCACCTGCCACACACAGTTTTTGTTTGGAGGATATTCTTTGGGCCACCCTGGTGTGGTTATAGTCCCATTTAGCTTTGTCAGAAGTCCTCCACAAGCAGCTGTAAAATGAAAAGGGAAGAGCATCATTTCTGGAATGAAACTGTGTTTTACTGTAAACAGAAGCACACTGAGCAGATTCAGTCCTCTCATTACTTATACTGCTGTAATGCCCAGACAGACTAATCAGAATCTTGCTTTATCATGCTTGGTGCAAACAAAGAGAAAGAGACAGCTCCTATCTTGAACAGCTTGCAGGTTTGTGGACAGAGATAAGTTTCGAGACTGCACATGGCTTTATCATATTCATTCTTTTCCCTTCCCTCCAGAGACTCTGGTTATTCTCTCACAGCCTTTCCCATGCAAGCCCTCTGACCTCACTTCTCTCCTCAGGACCTTGATCACCCTTTTCTTAAAGACAGGCTACTCAAGATGCAGTTCACATTGCCCTGGCTTCTTTTATTGATTATTAATCCAGAATCTGCCCGACCTCTTTCAGCTGACTTATGTGCCTCCCGATAACCTACCAGGTATGGTCATTTCTTTAAGACAGCAATCATGCACTGTTCAGATATAATTATGTTTGCCGAGGTACAGATGTTCAAATAACACAGATAATATCTATTTGGGATGTAATTGTAAATTACTCATCCCTGTACAACAGAACAATACTGTACAGCATGTGTGAACGCAGTTCCATCTGAGCAAAAAATGTTGAAAACAATATAATGGGATTCACAGGGGTTCTCAACCACATTCTGTTCCATTCATACTATCATGGCACCATGACAGCACAAAAACCATCCACCAAAGTTTCTGAGGAGCTGCTGAGTGGAAGTTCATCCTTGTGTCAGCTGCTGTGTGCTAATGCTCAGCACTTTCTTGAACACACTGGAAACCAGCACCTGTCATCCAGCTGATGACACACACACACACACACACACTCCATCAACACCAACATGCCTGGGAGAACTCTTCAATTTCTGTGTTAGAACACACATGGGCAACCCAGACTTCCTGCTGGCATCTCGTTTCCCATGCAGAAGACTTATTGTTGTACCTTCAAACGTAACCTAGCCAAGACTGGGGGAGCTAAGATCGTGGGCCACGACTCGGTGTATCAAATCAGACCTGGCACAGGTTCAAAACTGCAGTTAGATAACGCATCTGCTCCCACAATCATCCAGTCTATGCAAAGAGTACATCAGACCGCTGGCTTTCGGTTTCTGTTTTTCAGTATCACTGTATTGTTCCTTGAGGCAGTGGAGTGAAATATGAAAGCACTGAAAAACTCTTAAAGCCCTTCCAATACGCTGCCAGCAGGGGAGATTTGGATTAAACAGCATGAAGCAATTTTCTGGGCATGTCAACACGGCAGTGAAGCATTGGGCAGAGTTTGAGTTGGAGGCTTTTACTCAGGCATCATATGTGAATTAAAACAGCTGAGGCACCCCACAAATTGCCAAACCGCACCCTAGGACGTAATGCTGACTGTGACAACATAGTGACTTTAATTCAGTAAACCCAGTGAGCATCTACAGATGGTAAGTAATACATCATGTGGAACAAATGCATTTACACTTCTGGGGATAGCTTGGGGGGTTTTGCTCCATGGTACACTGCATTATTTAGCATGATTCCTCCTTTTTCCTGAGCTGCTTTCCTGTTTGTGTGCTGAGGAATTACTGTTTCTCTCTGTATAGGAGGAAGAAGAAAGAGTTTTATGAAGGATGGGTAATCTTCCCTAATGTTTGGACTCAGATCATTAGATAGACGAAGCCAAATTCCTTCCATAAATTTGGACTGATGATCAAAGGGCCTACCTCTGTCTTCATGCCTCTGCTCGATTAACCTTATTTTCTGCACGCTGACTAATATGCAGCCATTTCAGTACACCAGACCTTCTGAAATAACTTATTTTTCCCATATGCTCACTATTAAATTTAAGAAGGGGAAAAAAAAAAAACAACAACAAAAAAAACAATCAGCTTAATAACACCTTCAGACTAATATGGCTATAGTCAAGGTCTATCTCTGCCTCACACACAAAAAACAATCAACACCCACAGAATCAAAAACAGAACAATAAATGCAAAGAATCCAAGCAAAACTGCCCCAAATTGCAACAAATCATGAGTGAAACCCAGGGAATTGGAAAATAAATAGAGAGCAGTGAATCATATCTGAAGGAAACCGTAACACAGAGCACTCTGATCTTCAAAATCTATTCACCCCTGAAACACAAACAGGTGAACTCAGGTAAGAATAACTCATGCTATCCCTGAATGTATTCGTGTTTACAAGTGAAATGCAGAATTTTTTTTCCAGCAATAAAAGCCCAAAAATCTGACTAGCATTAGGGAAGATTTCTCTGAGTTTCAAGATCCTGCCAGAAAAGTCAATGATCAGACTGGCAGCGGTGAGGATTTCTCTGAGTTTCGCACTGGAATAAAGGATCCTGCTAGAATAAAGAATCTACTGCACTCAGAGCCTGTCAGGGAGATCATTCAAGTTCCTGACAGCAGCACATTGCTCTGCTGATAATCCTCTCTTTGCACACAATGGGCGACTTAGATTTAATGAGGATGAGTAATATAATGTGAAGTTGGGAAAAGCATGAGGTTATTTGCAATGTTTCCAATCGACTACCAGGAAAACCCGAAACATTAAGCTAGTGACAGCAATCCAATGAAGGATGACCTCTATGGAGGGACATAGCCCCTGCACCACTGCTTTCAAGGCAGCCCTGGTTTTCTAGGCTTGCTCCACAGACCTTACACTGCTAGGAGAGAGCATCCGAAAGGCGAACGATCAAAGCCTGGAGCTTCAATACCTGAGAGCACAGCAACAGACCGTACCTTCACAGCTCTTTTTGTCAGGACCGAGTTCATAGCCAGGATCACAGGCGCACTGGTAACTGCCCAGAGTGTTAACACAGCGCTGCTCACAGCCACCATTGTCAGGTTTGGCACATTCATCTTCCTCTGCCAAGACAGGGAAGAACGAAAAATGTGTTCAAGAATTACCTTTCTCAGCTGTAAGTGACGGATCAGTATTAACCCCGAAAGCTGTAATACATGCCATTATGAGGTGTGCTACAAAACACAACGTGGATGCTGACTAGAGCACTTTCAAACACTAAGGAGATCTGTAATGGAGAAAATAAGAATGTGTATTTCTGTGTAATTGTTTTGCTTTGCTTTCTTACAGTATCTACTGACAGCTGCAGATCTAGTTAATAAGCACTTTGTTGGCAACACACAATAATTTAGGCAGCATTAATCTAAAGGTTGTATAAAGTATTGAAAGAAAGACTGAAAATCCAGAGCAGGGTCACTTGAAGGGCACTTTATCTCCCACAGAATCAATTTGTGCATTATCCTGAACTCATACTCAAAAACAGATTAACAGAATCCTCAAATCCCAGGTTTTCATTCTCCTGATATTAAAGTGAACAAGATAAATCAAGGCGGGGGAGGGAAGGGAACAGTGTATTGTCTGTACTAGCTGAGAAGCATACCCATGAGGTTCATTTTAAAAAATATTCCTCAGATGTTGAAATATTATTTCCTTACAATCTTGAGACAAGTAATTCCTGAAGAGTAAAACAGAGTTCCCACCCTTACGTCTACAGCCTTCAAAGTTTTAATTTTCTAGAGTGAAAACCAACACAGTAAGAAAATCCCCAGCTTGTGGCTTTTCGAGGGAGCAAAAAGGCTTTCCTTGTGACATGACTCGTATTTTAGGGGCTAGCATGGCCCAGTAGCTGCTGTTGCCTTTCACTGTGCCTCAGGTAGAACAGAGCAGGAACTCCACAAACTAGACACAGACACTGAAGCCACTGGTCACTCCATGGTTTCCCAGTACTTTTTTTTCACCTTGATGGACAATAATAAGCTGATAATGCAGCCTAATGCAGCAGAATAGCTAGAAGAAACAAGTAGATTCAAAGAAAACAATTTTAGTAGAAAAGACTCAGCCCTTCCTATTATGATTACATTATTTGATTTTATATTTGATAATACAGTTAGCCCAAGGAATGTATTTTGTGAGAATAGATATGTTTCAAGGTGCTTTCAAATCAAGTTGATTAATCTGAAGAAAGCAGGTAGTTGGACTGAATATGTTCCCTTCATTCTTTGGACATATTTGACAATTTTTTTTTTTTTTGGTAAAAAATTGCATGTCCAGGTTAAAAAAAGATATTGCAGAACTGTTTTAAGTCAAAAACTGGGCTGCCTGGTCTGGTGGTTGGTGACCCTGCACATGGCAGAGGGGTTGAAACCAGATGATCATTGTGGCCCTTTTCATCCCAGGCCATCCTATGGTGTGATATGATAAAAACAGGTTCAAAAATATTTCTTTGAATCCCATTATAATTCGTTTTTTTTTTTTTTTTTTTTTGGTACAAGGATAAAACAGACTCAAAGAATCATTGCAACTGGAAAGACCTCTAAGATCATCCAGCCCAACTTCAACCCATTCTCACCATTTCTACTCATCACGTTCCTCAGTGCCACAGCTCCACGATTCTTCAGCACACCCAGGGACAGTCCAACATCTCCTTGTGCAGCCTGTGCTAATGCCTCACCACTCTCCTAAGAAGAAATTTTTCCTAATATCCAACCGGATCCTCCCCTGGAGCAACTTGAGGCCAATATCTCTCGTCCCATCACTGTTACCTGTGAGAAAAGGCTGATGCCCACCTCTCCATGATCTCCTTATAGAAAGCAGTAAAATCTCCCCTGAGCCTCCTCTTCTCCAGACTGAACAATCTTAGTTACCTCAGCTGCTCCCCGTAAGACTTTTGCTCCAGACTCTTCACCAGCTTTGCTGCCCTTCTTTTACAGGCAAATGATAAGAAGTTCACAGGTCTGAAAATAAGCTTTTACATTTACCTTTAAAAAAGTTAGCTGCAAATCCTGCTTTGTTAACCGTTCCATCAGAAACAAACTTCATCCACAGAGTATTAGAGGTAGATCTAATGTCTTCTGGCTTGTCGTAGCCACAGAAGTGACCAATCAAGGGACTGTTTTCATTCATTCCATCTCGAATTTCCAAGTAGTCATATGCACAGTTGTCATGTCTTTCAATCTGTATTAACAAAAACAAAAAACAAGCAAACAAAAAAAAAAAAAAGACTTTTGAAGGGATTTTTTTCAACTTGACCATAAATACAAAATATCAGTCACATAATAGAATAGAAAATTTTATAAAATATTTTGTGATTCAAACACTAGGAGGGTGATGAAAAGAAGCAGAATCACTGGACTGTTTAAAATACTTTTTTTTTTTCTTTTTTTTCTTTTTTTAACAAGTATAAAAACTTGAGATTGTTACATAGGATACAACAACCTAAATGGGACAAAGTAACTAGGAGAGACAAGCCCATCTCTAAGCTTCCCAATGTTCCGCCAAATTCCTGTTGCTCTGAGTTGAAGTAAATTCTTCTTTTCTCATGTACATGCAAGTATACAAAAGTAGTGATTCAATAACTAAGCAAATCAGAAATATCAGATGGTTTTGAAATGTTATAAGGCTCATTTTTATTAATATGAAAAGACTTTTAGACGTCGCCAACCTGCCCGACTTTGGATGGAGATCAATATTTTATTTCCTTCCTTTATTGTAAACACGGTGCAAAATGTTGCATTTGTCAGTACCCACAGATGTTGCAGGGCAGTTGAAAAAAAAATCACAGTGAATGAAGAGTTTGAAGCATTTGAACAACTGGACCCAAATATACCTTTAAAATTATCAGCCACTTACCAGCCAATACAAATACAATACCAAAACAATACCAGCCAATAGAACTGATGACAAAAAAATATCACTGTTATTTTTCTGCAGCCAAAGAATTTGGTTTCTGTTGCGTGATTCCTGATTTCAGGTGACTCCGTCTAAATTCCAGAATCAAAAATCTTTCTCGTACTGTCAGTGCAAAGTACTGAAAGCAGAACAACTGAAAATGTACTCCTTGTTTAAACAACCTGCCAGAGGATAGCCAAGCACAGACTGGCATGCCAGTGGCCACATTTGCATTTCTGCTTGGGTAATTCTTTACATAATAGTATCTTCAGAGTCAATCAGGAATTGTTGCAACAGAGAAAGCAAAGGCAGACTGAATGGGATCCTATCTGAAGCCTAAATAATAATTATGCCTGTCTTTGTGATAGAAATATTTCCCAACAGAATTGAAAATCCTCTTGATCTGGGTCATTTACTTCATGTTACTCAATTAATATAGCACCTCAGCTATGAAAGCATTACCTAAATCCAAGTGCTCAAAACTAAATCCTCTACAGGAACAAATGTTCAACCAAGTGGCTGAATCGTGGGATACGGTTGGGGCACAAAGAGAACAGTCAGGGAGGGAGAAGGGGTTGGAGAAGCCTCAAATGCAACTCAACATGTCTCAGCTCTGTTAAAAGGAACAACAATCAATTCATACCAAGCCCAGAAAAACCCACATCTAATACTTTACTTAAACAATAGCTGCACATTCAGTACCAGTCGTTGGTGCCACTCTGCTCTGGCTGAGCATTATGACTACCTCTAAGCTCAGTAACCACCACAGACTAAGGAGCTTTCATTTAGCACATTAGGAATGCTACTTCCTTTATGTAAGAGGGAAGTGTAGGAGGAGGGGTTGTTTGATTTTATTTCATTTTAATGCCATCAAAATATGGCTCTTACACACAAAATTTCTCTGTCTTCTTTCCAGCTTTCCAATTCTTCGAGTAATTTTCTCCCACTCATTTCTCTGGCACAAACCACATTGCCTTTTGCTGTAATTTTTCAGTTATTTGCTCAGGAGTTACTTTGGGCCAGAATTAGAGAAATGAGAAAAGCCCCAGTGATTTAGGGTGGAACTACCTCTTACTGACTTCAGTGGCAGCTGTTTGCAGCTAATGTGGTCAGACATGCGTCTACCTGAGCACTGCTAAGTCTCTGACACTGTAATGCAGACTGCAAATTTTCATTCATCTTAATAAATGCATGACATCATATCCAACTTGCCTTATAATCTCCAAAAAAAAAAAAAACCAACCAAAAAAAGCCAAAACACAACAAACCAACCCATACTGCACTCCGATGTAGAAAGAAGTGACCTGGCACAAAGCCCATTAAAATCAAAGAAGGAATTGTGTATTTTCCCCCACGTCTGTGGACTTTACACGACTCAAACTTTTAATTAACATCTGTTTTTTTCCACGTTTCCCACGTTCTACGGGGCAGTATGGAAATTATTATTTTTAAAGGCCAAGCGTAGCTCTGAGTTACACGTACCAAACTCCTACTGAGGTAAAATGTTAGAGCTTTTTTTTTTTATTTTTATTTTTTTCCTGAGAATCATTCCTTATTTTTGGCAGAAAAAAATGCTACAGATCCATTTTGTATAACAGTGAGTTGCTAAGCTTTCAAAGACTAAAAAAAATCAACCAACTTACAGAGTGCTATTGATTTCTAATAAAACGATTCAAAGTGGTGGCAATTCTACCATAATAATTTATTTTTAGAGTACTACTACTTCAAGTGATGCCATTATTATTAGTACATTAAGGGATTAAATAAGCTATATATCAATTTGAAGATAAGAATAGTGTTTCTGAGAAGCGATAAGTGGTTTTAAGGCTGGGAAGTAAAGGTAGCTTTTACCTGTGCAAACCTCACGTTTTACAATACTGTTTTGCAGCAGTATTGGGAACACTGCCTTATAAAGTTCTATTAGACTTCCAGAAGTGTCTCATTCTTCCTTTTACAACAGTAGGAAATCTTCCCAGGTTAATGACAGGACAGCCAGTAAGTTTAGCTGTAATTGGAATGATCTGGTAATACTTATTTACATGAGCAATAACATTTCACAGGTTTAAAATTTCATGTGAATGAGGAAAAAAAAAAACAAAACAAAGCAACAAAAAACATGCAAAATGTTAGCAAGAAAAAAGCAAAAACAAACAGGTTTTAATAGAAAAATGCAGTTCTTTTAAAAGAATGAAAGGTACCATTGGAACTGAAGGATTTGGAAGAAACCCAGAATTTGAATGGCATTAGTGAATTACATTGAAAAAAAATGACATAAAAATTCCTAAGTCGGGCCCATAAGCACAAGAAAACAATGAGAAATCTCCCGATTAAATGGAAAGCTAGGTAACTTTTCAGCATCCATTCTCTCGAGGAAAAGAAATTTCTTTCACATCATTCCAGCTTTGGGGAAAAAAAAAAGGAAGAAAGAAAGAAAGAAAAATAAGAACAAAGAAAACTTCACAGTAACAAAAAGATTTTATCAAAAGATAAAGATTTGAGGAGCAAATCACATTTCAGGTGAAACTGTTCTTTTCATTATTAATTTTTTGTTGATATAGCCAAACTCCAGGTAAACATATCTTACTCGGAGAATGGACTTCTGTCAGAAAAGGTGGGATGTATACCTAGTGAAACTTTCAACTCCTTCAGGAGACTATATGCATTTTATTCCCGTAAAAATAATGAACATTATCTGCATGGATTTTAACAGGGCCGCTCGCACAAACAAGTTTAAAATGGCTCAGCCCTGCAAACCTTCTGGATCGTCTTAGATTGTTGGTGTTTGTCAACACAAGTCCTTTAAAAAGATAAACACAACCACTCGTTTTCAGACAACAGTGTAATAAAGGAGGCTGTAACAACGAAGAGCAAAAAAAGAAAAAATGTAAAATGGAATTACCAGCCTTCCTATCTCTGGTAGCATACAGGTACTGCAAAGTGGAAGGAAAGTGGAGCTCCCCCCCAGGCAGCCAAGAAAGAGGAGGTAATCCCACACTTGGTGGAAAACGCATTGCCCACAGCAGGCAAAACAGGATGACTCACTGATGCAGTTTGAAATTCTCAATTTCCCCAGTGCTTTCATTTCAGAGTGGAGGTTATTTATACAGTTATTTTTTCTAGCATTACATATGGATAATGAGAATTCCTCATACTTAAGTGTACCTTTCAAAGGACAGAGAAGTGATTTTCTCACAAACACGCTGCAATAACTCTTTGGCCTGACATTTACTTTTTTTTTTGATCTAAGCTGGCACGAAGAACTGCGATTTTCAAACAGCTTTATGTTTTACTGGGCAGCTCACCAAGGATTCAGTCCAGAGAGGGACTTAGTACCAAAACAGAGAACACCTACGTTCCCGGGTTTGGACCTGAAATGGAAATCAGACCTGACAATGAATGTCTAAGGCAGGGCACTTCACTCCATTTTCCAAAACAACTCCAATTCTTTGCAGGCAACCCTGTGAAACAGCCAGAAAAAAATAAAACCACAAAGACAGCAAAGACAGATATATGTAAAAGAACTCCTGTGCCCTTCCGGAGCTCCTCATTTGGTGCTCGAGGGCATCCTGCCACTCTGGATTCACATGTCAGAAAAGCGCGTGCCTTTCAAGTCCTTACTTGGGACACACTTCAAAACACATCTAGCAGAGGTGCTAACTCCCTTGCAACTGAAACTACCACCAACTATACTGCCCAATTTCTTTCTTAGGAGGAGCAGAGTCAGCTCATGATTCACCTCTAGAGAGTGCCATAATTCTAAAGTCTGCAGGAGAATGGCAACGTAACAGATCTTACTGCAGCCTTAACCACTACTAAAATGGTGCTCTCGTTTTCCCTGTATAGATGAACTTGAACTACAGTCCGTGCAAGCAATAATGCAATGTGCATGCCGATCAACTCGCAGCATCTGCATGGAGGTCATGCTTCAGAAATCTCCTACACAGTGTCATTTCTCTCACAATTACAATAAAAAACACTGAGCAACAGTGTCAGATTAGTAAGGCTCCATATTCGTCAGTAAGCTACCTAAGATTAGCGCTTAAAAGAAAGCCGAGTGAATGAGGCCAGACTCTTTTCAGTGGTGTACAGTGACAGGACAAGGGGCAACAAACAGGAATACAGCAAGTTCCGTACAAGCAGGAGGAAGAACTTCTGTGAATAGCATTTGAAAGGATCTTTGGGGAGGAAGAGCCCACCTGCACAAGACCAGACCACAATCATATCACTGAATCTACCTACAAACTTCAAAACAGTGTATATGTACATATATTTAAAAAAAAAAAGCATGAATATTGTTTATCATTTTTGTTCTTATTATTTACCACTGTTTAGCAGTGTTTACATGGAGAGATGTATTATAAAGGCACACAGATATGACTCACCACAGATTTGTTTTCTTCCCCTTCTAAATATACATTTAGAGACTGAACCTAAGCAGACTTATATCTTTTTATGCAATATTTTGCCTTTTTTTTTTTTTTTAAACAGAAGCCAAACATTGCACTGTTTTCTTTCGAGACTTCTTTTTTAAAGATAAGATTCAGCAAAGATAGAAAATCGCTATTATTTAATGGGATATTAAAGCAGACTAGCTGAACTGGATAATGTATTTGTTAAAATGCAATTGCCAGCACTCGAAACATTCCAACTCAAATAGCGTAGATAATATAAAGACCTTTAATCTTCTTGAAAACTTCTGCAAAAAAAAAAAAAAAAAAAAGGTCTCATAGATTCTGGATGTTATTTATCATAGAGAATTCATGAATTCCCTCACAGGTTTAAAAGGATTTCGCTTTAACGTCACTGCCATTTATCCACTAGATGGTTTTCTGAGTTAGGTTAAATCAGTTTACCTCAAATGCTTGAAAGGTTAATCCTACATTGTAGTTTTCAGACACTGTTATTTTCCACACGCATTCCTTCATCGGTCTGTAGTCATCAGGGTAATTGGGAGACTGGATCTGGCCTTCGTTTTTGTGGATTTCACCTCCACAGATCGCTGGCAGAAAGCACAAAATTCAAAGTCAACAATGACATTTACAGTCCCCAACACCCAAACTGACATTTTTACATCCCTCTTCTTTTTAAAACTAATAAGGAGAAAATACTTATAAATCTAGCAAGGACAAATTATTAACACTTAGTCTACAGTACATATTTCAGTTAGCGACCGCTGTAGATCACCATTTCTAGTAGTGCTAAATGTGTTTATAATGTTGAAGAAGACTTTTAGATCACTCCTAATCTATCTGAACCTATATGCTTTACAGAATATAATTAAATGGTCAAAATAATGTTTACTTTTTGTCCACATTCAAAATATACGTAATATACCTTCTCCATTAGCATTTACCTTTAGAAAGAGAAAAATTAAAAAGAAACCTCACATTTAATAATAGTCCAGACATTTTGGCCTACAGATTATCACTACAAGTTTATACTAAATTTGAAGAAATATTTCATATTAGTAACAAATATTTGCATGAAATGTAAATGTACTTTCTCAGGATCCATACCCATAGCCACATGGAGAGCTGTAAATAGCAATTTAATCCTAGGGTTTACTACCGTGGATTCAATATTTAAGAAAACAGGCTGTATTTTAAACAGGTGAATGTAGGTTTCATAATGCATTCAGTGTGTGGGAGTACCTCTTTATTAAGTTATCCAGAGCATATGGAAAACTTTAGTCAGATTTTCTGAAGAATGAACAGAAAGTACTCAAATAATTATTTCCACACACTGAGCACAAGAACATGAATATTTAGTTAAGTAATGAACAGGCAAAAAACATTACAAAAACTATCAGTGACGTCCCTGGAAAAGAGGTCATCCGACATCTGACCCCAGGATGTTTCAAAATGTCTTATCTACCAATTTGGCGTATTCTACTCCCTTTTAGTAATAGAACACCAATTTCATATTACTATTTCAGACTATATGTATATATATATGTAATTATACATCTGGTCAATTTTTTGTCTCCAGAAGCAAGTCATTTTTTAGTGCTGTCAGACACCCACCTTCATAAACTGCCGCAAAGCCTTTTCCAACCCAGTTGCTGCTGCTACGGAACTCAATCCACATCCTGCTGTCAGAGGACGCGAGGACTTCTGGCAGTTTGTCACCACAAAACCTGCCTAAAAACATGCAACCAGTAACTGCATTTTCTGCTGCCTCAAACAACATGTGTTTAACATTACAGAACACAAGTAACATAACCAGCTCAGTGGAACTATTCACACGCTTATGGCCAAGCACACGTGTTTCTGCCCATTAGGACCTAAATACACAAAGATTTTATTATGAAGTGTTTCATTGCTGTCAGGCTAACAAGTCAAAGTAAAAAAAAAACAAAAAAACTTGGGGGAATTAAGTTGAAAAATGATAGTTATAGATTGTTTGTGTATGTACACAGACCCGGGCATTTTGGAAGGGCAGACTAAGTGCTAATCTGAAAGAGTGTAACATCCAGGTCACAGTAATACTGCTCATCATGTCTAAGAGCCAAAGGGATTTAAAAACTAAAATCCAAATGACCCTGGACTATGTTATCCTCTTATTTCAGCCTAGGTAGGTGAAATCTCCATTTATCTAGGTGATAGAGAAAGGGTAATTACTATTTGGTATTAATTGTTTCCTCTTTTCTTCAAAAGATAAAATAAAAAATAGAAAAAAAAAAATAGGCACTACCATTAAAATTCTTTTCTCTGTATCTACTTCCATTTTATCTTTCTGCAGTTGTTTTTAAATTGTGGTTGTGAAGATGCAAACAAATATTTTAGTCTTAATTCTAAAAACAACAACAAACCTGACTCAAGAAGTTGGAGACTCATGTTTCTTACAGTCTGAAACCCCCAGATTCAATTGTTGAAGTCCACAGAATGTCTAATGTAGCCTCTGGATTCAACTAGTGTTATTTATTCTAAGTCTATGGAACTAACAAGGAAAGGTCCAGTTATGACAAGGGAAAATTTATCCTTCTTTGACAATTCAAAAATAAAGGCTTTGCTATTTTAAGTCACACTGTCCAGAGAAAAGAACTAGCACACAACCCACAGGTGAGACGGTAACATATACAGAAATCGCTTGGAAAGCATGAAAGAAAGCTTACAGAATCATCTATACTGACATTCATTTAAAAATAAAAATTAATGAAATCACTGAAATGAAGTTCAAAATTAGTATTTTATCCTTTGGAAGAATTCTGACCTAGACTTTAAATCCCAAAATGCAGAAGTTGAGATTTGGGCAGTCCGTCAGTATAAACTGCATGCTATCTGAAGTTGAAATTAATGAGCAGCTATCCTTTTTTAAAAAAATTCAAGATTTAACCAGCAAAGAAGATGTGGACACAGTAGGCTTAGATCTAATGGCAGCATGATGGGGCACGTAATCTCCCCACCAGCCCTCCGAATTAAGGAAAAGATACCTGCAGCTTCCCACACATTACTTAAACTCTCAGGACTTAAGTCATCATTGTTTTGCATGTTCTTCACTGCTTTTGCACTGAAGAAGCAAATAATATGTAAGAGTAACCTATTTATAATTTCAAAAGCACAGGAACAGAGCTGGTAAGTACAACTTGACAGTGGTGGGTGTTCACACCCACTTTGCATGTGCTCATCACATGCTCTATGGATTCCCCATCAAATGCTCTGCAGCTCTGTCATGATACTATTTCCACATTTCTGTAAAACATCTATGAAAGCACTCATAAGCAAAACAAAAAGTTGCATGTTTTTGCAGTTTTCTTCTTTCCACACATGAAGCATGCAACGTGGTACATGTACTGGCAGCAGCTAACTGTAGGGAACACTTGAGAGTTGAAGTCACGTAAATAAGGTGTTTGAGACCATTTCAGTGTTTGTTCCTTTCCCACCTTACATACATTCTAGGAAGCTAAAAATAAGTCACAAGGGTATTACAGCTCCAATAGCAAGCAGTAAGTCCACTGAACTGCATGTTTATGGTAACTCAGTGCAGCATTCACAAATTGCATACCAAGCAGAGGTGATTTTCTCCAGTAGCCATCTCTTACTTCAATATAGTCGTACCAACAGAGACTGCTCTTGTACAGGTCCATCGTGGTGAAGTTTAAAACAATCTAAATCAGAGGAGAACGTGTCAGTAAATAACCTACGGTTCATACTGGAAAACAATCCCAGCAGTGTTCTGCAGGTCTGAAGCCAGTGGTCATTCTTAGCAAGACCTCAATGCTTAGACAATTAATTTCAATTATTTCTTATAGTAAGTAAAAATTTATATGGGAATATTAAAAATGTTCTATAATTTCACATAGTTGAGAACATTCAAGACAAATTTAGCTGCTCATAAGGAGGCTTTCACTGAAAAATAGGAATTTGAGGATGCTCATACAGCAATATGGTTCTAAGTATGTCATTTGATAATTCTCTTGCCAGTTCTTTTTCCATTCTGTTCTGTGATTATAAGTTGCAGAGACAGGTGTAAATTTTTGTTCTGTTTTGTTGGTTAATTTGTGTTTCCGTTCAACTACAATTTTAACATTTTTTACTTGCAGAGAATTATATATTGACAATGGTGGACCATTACAACACACACACACAGATTGAAAGCAATGGTACGTATTTCCCCTTTTCACTTGGATTTGTAATGAAACTACAATACAGCTTTAATACAGAGATCTTTGCATTACCTGGAAATCTGGAATTGGAATTCAAACTTTACTGAGAATATCTGTAAGTGGGCATATTTTCAATACATAATATCAGGAGTACTGTGGACCATCACATTATCTCACTTTGGTTTAAAAATACCCATCTTAAATCACCATAAAGTTACACTTTTAACAAAGAAGTAGGTTTTACTCTGATCATAGGTTCACACTACCTACAGGCTGGGCTCCAACTGACTGGGACAGTGTTAGCTTATGCCCTACAATTTCAAGGATAAATTAAAATATGAAGATTAAGAATCATTCATATTATGAATTATGAAATCATTTCCAATTCATATCCTTTAATTGGATTTAAGTATACTGGAAAAAGAACGCATCTTCTTCGAGAACATTTCCTCAGTATACATTAATAAATATTTCAGACTAACTATAAAAATCTTCTTTACTCACTGATGAGCATTAAGTGGTTCTATTTTTAGGTTTGATCCTGGGAGCTCACAATTGAAACCTGCTATTATAAAGCAACTAGGAATTGCTGCACAGCAGCAAATACCTCAGAGAGCAAAAATACATCTCCATGGCAGCTATGAAGCAGCTGTGTGTGTCAGCTGGCAGGACAGGAATTTACCCCTTGTCCAGCTGCAGGGAGGAAATACATCGTAATAATGGGCCCAGACAGCCATACTGGATGCTTTTCTCCCATCTTTTCTGAAGGCACCATACGTCTCTCCAAAGACAATGACGTGTTACAATGTGAAGGCAAGAAAGGCAAAAAATTTTCAGACTGTTACATTCTCTAAAGAAAAACATCTATTGGAGGAAGCTCATTTAAAGACCACATGAAGTCCAGTGGTGTGGTTGTGCAGGTTAGAGAATGGAGTGTTGAGACTGAAGTTCCTCTCCAAACGTCAATGGAGATATAATCCTTCATAGCGAAACCCTACATGCCTTAGCATTGAGCTGCCAGTGGGTTTGCTTTAACTTCCTTTTCACAAACAAACAAAAGAGTACACGCTCATACAGTTACAGTCTCAACAATCTCTTTTGCTTTCCACAGAGAATGGAAAAAGGTTCTGACTATCTTAAAAGCCACACCGTATCTTCCCCCGTCACAGAAATGCTGGCTGCATTCTGTTTGCTTGGAAAACCAAGCTTCACGTGCAGCTTTCACCCTTCCTATGTTGATGCGATAGGTAACAGAGAACATCTGTGAAGCTGCATGTAAATCCCAATAGGCAGAACCCCCATACGGTGAGGCTCGTTAACACTGGCAGCTGCAGCCTTGTGGGATGAAGGTATGAGCCATGAAGCATGCCAAGGACCATCAGGATAGCACCAAATAAATGGATACCTGTTCTGATGATTGAATAAGGCCAAATGTTTATACCCACAATATGCTACCACTACCACAAAATCTCCAAGAGGGCTGCTTAAACCACAGTCTGCCTCTAGCACTGCGTTCTTCTTGGGAACATCCTGCAGGCTGCTTTGGAACATTTTCGGAGTAGCAGATGCAAAAAATTAAGTCTGCTCTCTTAGTCTCACATTTTTATGCAGAGAACATATCCTT